>VWZN01010796.1:99802-125001 GCA_013396955.1 Regulus satrapa | reverse complement strand
AAAAAAAAAAAAAAAAAAAAAAGGTTGAAATAAAGCTGTTACACACTTGATTATAATTCAGTTGTGGTGACTTGGCCCTTAAAATCAGATGGTTCTAAGAGTTTAGAAATGGCATTTCCTGTTCAGGATAAGCACCAGCTGTAAAGTTTGGACATGGATTTCAAGCCACAAAGACGTGCAAGTCTGTGGGTTTAGTTTTCTTGTCTATCATCACTCTATATTTAGAGATGTATTTTAGAGATGCCTCTCTAAAGCATGTTTTCTCTTTTGTAAATTGCATCCTATTTCTGTCCCCCTGCACCCCCCTCATTCTGTACAATTAACTGTATTTTAATCTGGCTGTGTGATGCACTCTGTTCCGAACAGGGACAGGACTGATTATTATAGATATTTTCTGCAGTGTCTGTAAATTAGATAATTATTCTCACCAAGCTTTCCAAAAGGAATCAAGTCGGCTTCTGCTCAGTAGTGTATGCATTCTGAGTAATTCAGTAATTCACTGTCCAAATAATTATCTCTCTTTAGAGTTCTGAGGCGGTAGAGCAACAGCTAAAAGAAACAGTGAACTTCTTTTCCCAGAAAAGCAATTCCTAAAGATGCAGTCTAAAATCTTACATGGTTTTCCTGATGAGCCTCACAAGATAAGTAAGCTTTGGGTCCAACACTGAAAAGGGAGATTGGTAAACGAGGCTCCCAGCTCCTTGAAAAACTTTGGAGGGATGTATGGAATCCTGGCACTCCTAAGGTCTTGGTAATCAGAACAATAATTTCTGCTTTTTAAATTGAATTATTCCTGGAAATCCCACACTCTGAATAAGCAGATGTCATTAAGAACCAGGAGTTATTTCTAAATTTGGTGTTAAACTTTAGTTTAACAGCAGGGTCAATCATCTGGATCTTGTTTTCTGTTTTTCTATCAGCACTTTTCATGCATAATTCTACCTAAATGTCTTTCTAACTGAATCCCTCAAAAAATTCACCCATGTCTTTTTTTTTTTTTTTTTTCCTGTCAGGAACGATTTTCTATGTGCTTTTCATTTGTTTGTTCCATTTTTCTTTCTTCCTCTTTCTAATGGCCAGTATTACCATCAGTTTCACTGTAGGGTTGGCACTCTGGTTCTCAGTTTAACCAGGACTAGAGATTTCATTTTCATTGCTTGTGATTGTTTGTGGTTACAAAAGGTTTAATGCAGCAAAGAATTCCATGCCTTTGTAACATCTCACAGAATTAAAAACATCACAGTCTGCTATGACACAGACAAGGTTATGTAGAAGTAGAACTGCACTCTGGAAGCATCCATTAATTTCTTAGCACTCTTCTCCCAGGATGTCTTTATCATGTTTGTCTCAGTCGGGAAATGATGCCTTGGCAAAAAATCTGACTTTATCAGTAGAGACATGCTCCACAAGAGGACGGTTCAGAAATTCATGCCAAAATTTCTGATTGGCCAGTGTTTTCAAATTTTGGAAAAATCAAAGCAATAGAAGTTTCAGGGTCTGCCACTCCGTATCTCAGGAAAGAACTTCAGGTCTGTTAAAGGACAGGCATAGTGTGGCAGACTTACTTACATTTCTGAAAGAACCTATGAAAAGTTATTGTGGTGGAGGGGCTAAGACAGTAAGGCAGCTGTGTTCCAAACCAACAGAGATCTCTGTTCTTGAAAGAAAATAAAACTCAACTCTTGCCTTGCTATTACTCAATTCAGAGCTGATAGCTGAAGGCAAACAAGTAAGCACCTGATGATAAAGACATTATTTCTGAGCTTATGCATAGCAATGTTAACCTTATTTCCCTGAAAACATTAAAGAGAATATACTGGAATAATTCATAAACACTACATTCACAAGATGCTTTCAGTCACATCTGTAGTAAAAAGCTGTTTTAGGCACAACATGTAGGTGTATTATTTTTACTTTTCTGAACTATGACTATATTGGACAGCTCTGTTTTGGATATGAGAATAAAGTGTATTATGAAGATTTAAATTTGATCCAAGTTAATCAAGAATGCTATAAATCAGAGGGCTTTTAAAGAAATGTACTTAGCTTCCACAAACTCCTACGCTGCTGAAAAAAGAGGAGGCAACATGGTACCAACCCTACCTGTTTGACTAATTTGGACCAGCAGAGCTTGGTTTGACTCTCAATTTACTCGTGGTACTAGTGTGAAACTATTACTCCTAAAGCATGACAGCTCCATGCTCCTTGCCATGAGTCCTCACGTTAGAATTAGTGGATGGTGTAAATATGGGCTGATTTATTGCTGAAAGGTTGATAAGAATCCACTTAAATGTTCAGATAAGCTTCTGAATTGTCAAACAAGTGTTTTTCTGCTTCTTGTCTAGGAACCTCCTTCACACCAGCGCTCAACAGTCTGTGGGGACCCTTGATGATCCAGTCACAAAGACCTTTCCTGGCCTTGGTCTTTCCAGAAAGTCTGAGAAAGTAACAAACCTTGACAACCCTTAATCTTTCTGCCAAATAATTTTCCTTCTCATCAAATGCCATCTATTGTTTGCTACTTCACAGGTGATTTAAACTAACATGATTCCATGGGAGGCTTTGCAAAGCTTTTTTTTAGCCTGTTAAGGATGTGATGCTATTTATGAGTCAAAGTAGGTTACGTTTGTCAGTGAGCCTGTGATTTATTTGGCAGGATTACTGGATTTTACTGATTTATCTGTTTATTTTGTTGCTGTCATACAGTGCCCTTTAGTTAGTGATGGACTAATACATTCAAGTTTTGTTTGCTTGCTTTTTCCTCATTAGTAAACAGCTCCAGACACTCTTAATTTGCTTAAGCCATATGCTTTGCAGCAGCTTTGGCCATTCATCTACGATGAGTTGTGATGCACAGCCTTGTGCTGTCCCAGGTGTATCAAGTGCAATGGAGAAATCCTCTTTTTTTTTTTTCTTCCTTCTTTCACAAACAGCACCACGAATTTCTGTGTGTACATTCCTGCTGCACGACTACCAACAGCTGAAGCAGAAGCTGCTTGCCAGCCATGTGGGAGTGAGGGAGCCTGGGAGTTATTTTAACTCTTTATTGATCACTTTGAATTTTATGACAGCAGGGGGGTTTTTTGTGTGTGTGTTTTAAAGCAAAGAAACAAAACCCCCAGCTCTTCCAAAATTAAATCCACTGAAAATAGGAAGCTGCAGAGCCTTCTGGAAAAAACTGGTGGATTTAGTAAGACTATTACAATAAACTTTTACAGATCTTCACATAAATTATAGAAATGGAAATATCAAGTTCCACAGATATAATTGTAAAAACCCTATAGAATTTAAATGAAAATGAGACTCTTTTTAAAATTGCATTTAAACCATCCCATAAATTGTTAAAAGGAGAATATTGTTCTCTGTTAAACTCTTAAGGAGGCTCTGGCAGTTTCTAATATTGTAATGAGATTCCAAGAGGAGACCCTCAACTCTGCAGTCTTCCTCACATCAGACTCATTGGCAGCAATGGATTTGTTCCAAAAATGCAAATCCTATGCTTTACACCATAGGAAAGTTATTTAATACAAATTATTATCTTTAGAGTGAAAATCGTTCCTAGGGCAGACTCTACAGATGGGTTTAGTGGATGGCTGCCACAGGAGCCTCGTCCATCTGAGTTCACGGCAGGAATTACCAACACAGTTTTAGAGCAGACCAAATTCCTTCACCAGAGGAACAAAGAAAAGTCTCAGGAAGAATTGCAGCACCCTGGGAACACCTGCATGCATCCCTTTATTCGAAATTGCTGGTTGCATTCGCAGTTTCAGATCCCCTGTGAATGATTGTTGGACCACGGCTCCCTCTCGTGCTGAGGGCAGGTACAGCCAGAATTATTCCTGCTCATCACGGTGGGGTAAAAAGACTGGAGGGTGTTGGCTATGCAGGATCTGCAATAAAAGCATGAACTGCACAAAAGGAAAAGCAGAGAGACTGAGCTTTTTTCAGTGCTAAATCCCAGCCTATGACCCTTTGTACTATGGACACAGAGAAGATCGCCACTGCAATTTTACTTTAGGGTTCTTACTGAACAATTTAATTAAGACCTTTGATGTGATTTTCATTTTGACCCATGCTTGATTTTGAATCTGAGGGATATACAGCAGTGATCTCATTTGGTCAACCTGTGACAAGCACCTCAAGTGCATTTCCTGAGACCAAGGTCTTCACACCTTCTTGTTCTTTTGTTGTTCATGAAGATGTTTTTTATTCCTCCTCAAATTCAGACTGAAGCCCTTTTGTGCTTCAGGACTGCGTTGCAGTTCGTTTCACTTCTTTTGGAGAAAAGCCTATCAGAGACGGGACTTGTGTTTCCTTCCCAGTCAGATGACTGTGCTGTAATACAATACACAGCACATGAGATTTTAAAGCACTTCCATACCAAGTCTGTCTCTGCTTTCCTTTTAGTGCCTGTCAAAATAGTACTCCTGCAAGCCTTCTGTTTTACAGAGGGTGAAAAAAAAACTCTAGAACAGCAGAAACCAGCAATCTCTGTATTCCAGCAAAAAAGAAGAGAAATAGCTTTGAGACTGCAATGTAATTTCAGGCTCTGAAAATGAAATTGGCTTCATGGAGGGAGAAAGGGAGGGGAAAAAATGGAAAAGAAAAAGAACTGCTACTGAAATTACTGAAATATTTTCTCTGTCTCTTTTGGCTTTAATTGCTTCTCCTTCTTCTGGCCTGATTGCTTTTAATGTGAAGTATATGTTTAATACTGAAATTGTGAAAATGTAAGTTGTTGGTGTGAAATCAGTTTCATTTTAAAAGGAGATGTCATCTCTGATCCCCCTTAATGTTCATGTCTCCATATATGATTTTGAACTCCAGGATAAATCAGAGGGGAGAAATTATACACTAGAAAGAGTTTTACCCTAACGGTTATTCTAATGATGGGAACGGGTGTTTGTTAAACAAAAGTACTTTGGAAGAATGGGCACTCTCCAAAAAGCAATCAAATTGTTAATTCTGGCCACCATTATTGATCTTGTGCATGGTTTTAGACTTCCCCAGTTGTGAAGGAAAGTATAAAACACTTAAGCAAACAGATCCAAATTTTAACACCCCTCCCCCAGGGCTGTATTGATTATCAAGGGATACATAAAGTGATAGAGGAATTTCACAGTTCCTAGTTAGGGTCAGTTGAAATGCCATTGTGCCTTGCCATGGGATCAAAAATCCATCACTGATACTGTGAAAAAAAATTAACTCTATTCCACCCCAAACAAGTAGAATTTGAGAGTCACCAGACAATAAACAGCAGATTCTCTTCCTCTTCCCACCGCATGGGGATATTTGGGATCTGGTATTTAGAAAGGCTTAACTTTACCCAAGCTGTCACATTCTCATGAAAGACAACAGAGATATTTGAAGGCAATTTCTCTTATTGCTGTTCCATATTTATTTTTTGGACCAAATTGAACTGTGAGCAACTGCTCTACAGACCATCACAACTGACTTTTCATTCTTTCAAATAACAAAAGGTAAAATATTTAAAGACACTGAGCTGGTTTCAGCTGGGATACAGTTATTTTTCTTCTAAGCAGCTGGTGAAGTGCTGTATTTTGGATTAGGGTTGAACTTGTTGTGGATAACACAGTGATGTTTCAGTTGCTGCTGGCGAATGTTTAAATCAGAGGTGTGATCACCTTGTTGATGATCAGAGGGATGGAACACGTCTTCAATGAGGAAAGGTTGGGAGAATCAGGATTGTTCAGCCTGAAAAAGGCAACGCAGCCTTTCAGTACTTTAAGGAGGTCTAGGTGTGAAGGAGAGATTTTTTTAACAAGAGTATTTAGAGATAGGCCAAAGGGCAATGGCTTCAAACAGAAAGAGAGCCAGGTTGGATTTAGAAATTGTTCCTGTGAGGGTGGGCAGGCCCTGGCACAAGGTTACCAGAGCAACTGTGGCTAACCCTGGATACTTGGAAAAGTCCCAGGGCTAGGTTGGATGGGCTTGGAGCCACCTGGGATGGTGGAAGGTGTCCCTGCCCATGGCAGGGGTGGAACCACACAGTTTTTAGGGTCCCTCCCAACCCAATCCATTCTATGATTGTGTTTCCATGTCTCTGCTCACTGCAAGGGCATTGATGCTCTTTAAAAGGCCCCTCCCGACCCAAAATGTTCTATCACTCTTTAAATACATTTTACTTTATTTAAATAATTAATAATTATTCACATTATCAACTATTATTTTTTTTCTTCTAATCTACACATTTGACCTGTCTTTGATTTTGTTTCCCATTCTACTAGGCCAGGGGATTGAGGAAATGAGCAAGGGCTCACGTGGTACATAGTTGCCAGCTGGGATCAAACCACATCAGACTGTCAAAGGGGCATTAATAAAATCAGTTCAGTTAAAGAGGAAAAAACAAAATAAATTAAAGGCTCAGATTTATAAATAATTTAAAGTATAGTCTCTCCTTTTTCATGGTCTTAACAGTCAAAATACTTTGGATTCTGGCTGTTAGCAAGAAAGTCTCCCATTACCAAGTGCAAAAGGAAGACACATTAGCAGTACTGAAATGCACAGAAGGGTTACTGCAGGCCAGGAAATTGCCTCTTTTCCATCACCACAGAGCAGCTAAAACCCAAGATGCTTACAATTCTATCTGGGGATGTTTATGTTGAACTGGAGGGAAACTTTCCTAGCGGCTCATGGTGAGGATCATGAAATGGTTAATAGATTGCCTGAAAGAACTACAGCATTTCCACCACTCTAAATATTGAAGGCCAGGGAAGATAAATATTGATCAGAAATGACAACTCTTTAATTGACTGGGGTTTGTATAAAAGGCATAATGACTTAATGCTGCTTCATTTTTAATTTTTTTTTTTCTTTTTGGTACAATTATTGTTTAATAGCCCATAAGTGAACATGGATTAAATCATGTACCTAGTAAACCCCCTTACAAACAGGGATGCTCCTGAGGGGGGGAAAAAAAAAGGCAATGAAAATAATTTTAAATTTAAAAATGAACATGAAACTTAAAGAGATGAGCTAAAACGTTCACTCAAAGTTCTCACTTCTTCCCCCTGACACTGGAAAGTTCCCAAATGACCAGCCTAGAGTTAGACATTGATGCTGTCAAAGTCTAAACTCAGCTGAAATTCATCTCCTCTCCTGCTTAAATCCCCAAGGCCTGACTTCAATAAACAGCCTCAGTCTATCTAACACACATCAGAAATGCAAAGCTCTTCCTAATATGAAATGCCAGACATTTTCTTTTCAAATAACATAACTTGATTAGTGTTGCCATCTGTAAAAATGAATAGAAGACATGCTTTAATTCTCACCTTTTCCTGGAAAAGGTATAAACACAGATTTTTTTTTTTTTTTTCTCCCAGAAGAGAACTCACCAGAAAAAAAAGTAAATTACCTGCATAGGAAGGAAAAAAAAAAATTTAAAAAAAAAAATCAATATTTATGAAGTCTGTACTTTTCAGCACTGAAGTCTGAATACTTTATTTTTTTTTTTTTTGAAAATGGATGTAAGAGAAAATTTCATGATGTCAGTCTTGAAATAAAAGAAGTAATTGCTGGCAGCCCTGATTTTCAAACACAGATTCTGAAGGAAACGTGTCCTTCTTGCTGACAACTTTAAGTTGTTCCCTATTTAAGAAGGGGAGGAAAAAAAAAAATTTAGTGGCACAGGTTGTAGAAAGTCCAGCTGCCTATGGTCAGCATTCTCTATTCCATCTGTGGATAAAATTCAGGCACATAAATATTACTTTTAATCAAAGCCAGCTTTTTGTTTTGAAATAAAAAGAAAAGTTGAATAAAGGTGCTTTCAAACAAGGAACATCCTTACTTTCAAAGTCCTAGGACATGCTGCAGGAGTGAACAAGACATCCATGTTAAAGCTCAGGAAAATGATATTAGAGTAAAACTCTAGGTGTGACCTTCAGCATACCTCACCTCAATGGAATAACCATATTTTTCTAGGCCAGCATAAACCACTGCATGAAAACTAATGTTCTAAGTCTGGTTGTCACTAAAATATTTTTATGTCAGAATTTTTCTCACTCCAAACCAAAACCCCACAAACCCAGAATTGTTTGCAATAGTGGCTAAACCAGTTACCTGGGAAAGAGTGATAGAGCAGAACCAGTTTATACCAAGATTTCTATGCATACCCTTCTACCCTCCTACTTCTAGGCAATAGAATTTTTCTATTTTAGCAATTACCAATAGATTTTTCTTCCACAGACTACATCTTCAGTTCATCTAAACTTCTGCAATCCAACGCATCTTTAGGTCACTAAAAGTACTAAATACCTTTGGGTACTGTGAGCTAATTTCTCCTGCAAAATGTTGTAAGTATAGGAAAACGTGAGGCTTTACAGAGAATTGTTATTTTGGGGAAAAAAAAGAATCCCTCTAAAAGCCTGAAAAAAACAGGTTGTGTGCTTTGTATGTTTCTTGCTATTACAACCCTCTACAGAAGGCTATAATAACACAGGTTCTTGTTAATAAATCCCTTGGGGCAAATTAAAGTCAAACAACACCAGATGAAGGGGGTGTGCAAGCACACACTCATAGGGTTTACTGCAGAATAATTTAGTTGCACAGGAAAACAGGCATGCAGACACTTTGTCATAGTTATCTATAGTAATATGACAGTATAAAAGCATAAAAATATCACTTAAGAAAACAGATAAGAAAGGACAAGAATGCAAGGATCTCACCACTCATGCACCTTGCAATGAGATTTGGTTGCCAAACAATCTTGGTCAAGGTGCCAAACACAGTCTGAATCCTTTTTGGAGGAACAAGAAAAAGTTTCCAGGAAAATCCCCAACATACAGCCTCTATTGGGTTTATATTCTCTCAGGTTCAGGTGGGAACTCTCAGGTACCTCCCCTGAGATGGGGAGTTTCAGCTGGGCAATGTTGTGTGGCTGATCAAGGACATTTGGATCAGGAATGCTGTGGATCAGGAACACCTGGATGCTGGAATGTTCTGGGAACAGTTCAGGAGTCTCTCCCATCTTCTGGTGGGATACAGCTGCCCATCCCATCAGTGCAGCTGTGCCCATCATGGCCATCAGCAGAGTGAACACCATCAGGACACCTGAGAATGTCCCAGGACCTCCCGGGCAGGGGAGTGACCACAGCTGAGCTCACTGATAAGGACAAGAGACAGCTCCTGCCTCACAGGGGTCCCCTCTTCCCTTATCAGTTCATCACCAGCTGTAGCCTGAGCTGGGCTGTGCCCACCCTCGGGTACTCTGCACATCAGCAGCTCCCCCAGATGGTTTGAGTCATCCCAGTCTCTCTTCCAGTATCACTTCTGCACACATTCTTCTCCCTAGACCTGGGATTGGACAATATTGTCCCCAGTCCCTGTCAGAGCCCAAATTCCAGTCAGGAGCTGTTTCTGGGGAGGGGTGGCTTCAGCAGTCACAGATGAGCAGCTGTTTGCAGTTTGCTACAGTGGGCAAAAATCCTCTGATGATTTTAGCAATGTTTAAGTCATTAATGATTTCAGTCTCTCACATGTCTTCTACAGGTGGAACAATGGACTTTTAATAAACCCATTTTTCACATTAGACATCTGTTGAGGACTCAATAGAGACACTTCTATTCCAACCAAAATGTCCTTTGCTAGCAAAAATAGCCTCTACCACTTTCTTCACTGCTGCAAGAGCTACATGTGATTCAGCAGATTTGGAGCCTGCTTACATCATTTAACATCTGTGTCTCTATCTTGCTGGCAAGGTCAATTTGTTTCTGCAAATAGATTTCCCTCAACTACAAGGGACAATCAGTTCATGAATTCCCTGAGGTTTGGTTCCTCTTGTTCTCCTTCTCTCTGACACAATTCCAATTGGGGATGCTATTAAACATTGTAAAGTTAACTTTCTGCTGTGTGTGGATAGCAGCACTCAATTTTTATCCATCTTTTAGGGTTTTTTTTTTGTGCTGAAGTCCTCATTGTAGTCACACTGTACATGGTATAAAGCCAGCTTTTCAACGAGTTGCATTTTTTTTTTATGTTTACATTGACATTTTAATTTTATATTTACCTTGACTTTTAAAACCATTTTTTTCTTTACTACTAGCATTGAAGGAGAACTACCAAATTTTATTCTTCATAGGAGTTTTGTTTTTTTCCTGTGGTTAACACTAATAATTATTAGAGGAATTAAAAAAAAAAAAAAAAAAGTAATTAGTTGGTTCAATGTTTGTTCACTTTTCCCTCAGGTGAAGTGGATGAAAAACCTTTTAGCATTAAGTACTAATTTGTATTGAAGTTTAAAAGGATCAGTCTAGAACTGACATATTATTCCAAAATTATACATTATTTCCTTGAAAACTATCTGTCTATAGAAGTCAAAACCATACCAAATTAAAAAATAATATGGTTAAAATTTTGTTGAGCAGGAACAATTTATTAAACAGACATCCAGGGTTTTAAACAAATAAAGGAGAAAACCCATGTGACATCGATTGATTTCAGAGCCATTTGTTCCTTCCTTTGTTAATACTCTTCAAACTGAAACTGCATAAAATCACTGATTTCATATATATCTGTAGGAATCCCTCTAACTTTTTGTTCCAAGGAAATGATTGGTATACATTTCCTTAGCAAAGCAAATGTGGAAATAATATATAAGATATTAATAAAAGATCAAGAGCAATATGAAATATGTACATGACATTTAATCTTTCCCCTTTTAACCTGGTTTTCCTGACATAACTCCGCCAACGTCAATGAAACTACATCAAAACACAACAGGTGTCTCCAGGCAAGTGAACCAAAAGCCCTTTCAGAGTGGGGCAGTGGGAGCCCTCTGTTTCCAAACCATCAAACCCCCAATAAAACGGGAGGGACAAATCTCCTGCTGCTCTACTCCTGTAACTCGCAGCGACTGCTCGGGTCAAGGAGCAGCTCAGCTGTGTGGATGCAGCAGAGAGAAATCTGCAGGAGCAGCCAGAGCTGAGGGGCTCGGGAGGGAGACACAACACTCAAAGCGGGCTCAGCTCTGTCGGGGCCAGCGCCAGGAGGGGTTAGCAAATCACAAAAACAAAGCACAATATGGATAGGAGGTAATGCCTTTAATTGGGAGGTTGCATGTGGCTGAAAAATCCAGTTAAAATCAAGTGAATTCTGCAACAAAAATCGTGCTGCAATGTGAAAGATGAGACAATCACGAGCAAGATTAAGACAGGATGGTGACAGAAGTGCTTCTGTGATTCTTCACTCTGGAAACTGGGCTTCAATCTCCTCATTACCTCTTGGGAAATCTCTTGAAAACCTGTCTGATCTCATTAATAAACATTTTTATTTATTCACACGTCTTGACTGCAAACAGAATCCTTGTTTTTAATGTTCATGGAAGGTGAATAGTGCTGTGTTTGTACAGTCCTAGAAAATGAGGCAGGTAAGGAACACAAATTAATAAACTTCCAGTAATATCGACTCTTTTTGTGTGTTTGTTCAAATAAACACTCAAAAAAGTCTTAGGACATGCTTGCATACAGTGAAAAATCAACATGATATATCATGCAGGGATTATTCTTCTTAAAAGCCACGATTTTCTACACTTGATTAATTTACTGAAAATTCTGAAAAAGACAATAATATCTGGTGGGCAGTATTTTCAGTGGGGTCCACAGAAGATAGCTCTACAGCAATGTAAATCTACACAAATCACCTTTCTGAAGCCTCTTGACCATTATTATAAGGGAGATGTGTTTACTACTTCAGCACTTAAAACTCTATCCCATTTTAAGAGGAAATTTTCAAATGGATAACTATTTATTTTAAATTATGATATTTTTACTTAACTGATTTTCAAACACAAATCCAGTGCGGATTTGAAGTGAGAGATCCGTGGGTTATGTGCAATCTACAGAATGACAACAGATGTTGTCAAACTGTGATTGTTTTTCGCTTATTTGTTTGCGTTTTTTTGTTTGTTTGTTTGATTTTGGGGGTTTTTTGGGGTTTTTTTTTTGGTTTTTTTTTTTTTTTTTTAATATATTTATCCGTATTTCAGTTGCATTCCCTGATATGGTGGGAGAATGGTCAGGGAAATACTGAGGGGAGCTGCTAAAATAGCTCTTCAGTGAAGCCTGAAACATCAGGCAGGGTAACAAACCCCAGAGAGGTAAAGGGGAACATGGTCCTGTTCAAAGGTCTGACAGCTCTTCCTGCTTTGGATGCACTTCTTCAACCTCCTTCAAGGCTCATCTTTGCCAATCCTATCACGTTTCATTTCATTATTAAATTCAATAGCATGGCCAGCCTCCTGCCTTGCAGAGGAGAGGAATGATCTTTTATATCCCCCACCTTTTCCTCGTGTCATAACACAAGCATTCCAATAATTGGTGTCTTTCTACTCATCTTTGCTCTTGGGCCACCCCCTTTGAATCTGAAGGTTTTGTTTTAAAAATACCCTTTTAAAGTGCTGTGGAGCTTGGCTAATAAAACCCATCACACTCTAACCCATGCCATGCACCACAGTGTTTTGGAAAATGCTCTCAGACACACAGTGAGGTTTTTTTGGGATTCTCCTGTGCAGAGCCATGAGTTGGATTCAATGATCCTTGTGGGCCCCTTCCAACTCACCATATTTTTGGTTCTATGGTTTCCCTGCACTCTTAAGCTTGATTTGCTTTTAAAGTATTCCAAAAGTGAAAATGTATTTGTCTTTCTATTCTGTACCTTATTGTGGCATGCATGTATCCATCCCAGTGTGTGTCAAATGTATGTGGTATGGACACACTGGTTATAATGTGGAGGGAATGTACAAAACTCTTTGTAAATATTACAAAACTGAAGGGAAGCTGGCACTCAGGGGGAAAAGATTTAAGATACTGTCCTCCTGACTTATTCTTTGTAAAAAAATGTGATTTTCTAAGCAAGGCATATGTAAAATTGAAAGTAGAGCAGCTTGTTATTTCTTCTTGAGGACCTCCAATGCGTCTGGTTTTAGGGAAGAGGAAAGTAGCCAAAATTTGCTGAGAATATCCAAAGTAGACAAGATGTTTCTGCCATTTATAATTTTATTCTGAACTTTATTTCATTCCCTAAAGTTAAGAGATTTGAGAACAAAGTTCATTGAGTCTTCTTGCATAATGAAGGGAGATTGTCAATGCTAACGGCAGGATGTATGCAAGATTCCATGGTGCTTTTTCCCTGAGAGAATTCCACACTTGTCTGAGATCCAAGGGCAAGGCTTCTTGGATACAGCTCTTAATACAGAGTCCTTGAATAGCACTGAGTAATTTCCCATCCCCCCCACGCCTTTATGCCTCAGTCTCCTACATTTGCCATGAAACTCTTCTGGCAGAATGAGAACATGATAATTTTGGGTTTTGATGGAGACACACCTGAAATACAGACCTCAGTCCTGACACCATTAGGGTGTGTCAGAGCATTCTCTGACACAGTTCTGTACCCACTGATGTGCTTTGTAGTATAGTCACTGCTGCTTTAGAAGTTTTTAAACCACATTGAAAAAAAAATAAATGGACTGACTAGAGGTATTCTTATCCCTCATGATTATGAAGGCTTCTAGTTTGTGTATCCAGAACTTTCTGCTACATCTCCTCAAGGCCAAGTTGTTCTAACTGATTAACATCAAACTCTTTAAGGAATGTCACGCAATCAGTCAAGCATTTAAAAAAAAAAAAAATCCACAATAATGAGTTAAAACGTAGATGAAATACTGAGGTTAATCAAATAACAAATATAGTCACTTATCCTAAGGCATTTATAAGAGGTCCATTAGATCCTGTTTCCTGTCCTGAAGGACAAAGATCTGACTTAAAATTAATTTATGTTCCAACAAAATTTTGTTCAAAAACATTGCATTTCCTACTGTTGATACTGCATTTCTCATTATTTTATTTCCATAGATCTGCAATACCCCTGAAATTACCTTTTCTCCATTCATCTTTCCTGCTTTCGAGTTAATTTGCATTTCCTTCCATTACTGACCCTGTCACTTTGCTTCCACTCCAGACTCCCATTGTTCTGCTCAAACTATTTATATTCCAGTCCTTGGTTACACTTCAGTCCATGACTTATTTCTGAATTAGTTACAATCCCAGACACATTATTCAATCTACTCCTTTCTTTTCTCAGCATCTTACCTCTCTATCAGGATCCATCCTCCCACTTAGCTTTTCATCAGACACACAGGTCAAGGATGGCTGATTTTTATTCACAGCACACAACCCCAAAATATGAAATGACACTTTTTTTACATACTTCCTTTTGGTTTTTGATTGGTTTGTTTGTGGGTTTGGTTTGTTTGGTTTTTTTTTTTTTTTTCCTTTTTTCATAATTAAAACACATTTTGTCTCCAACAAAAAGGTACTGTTAGGTGTTCACAAATTTCTCTGGATAGTCACGAACTGGGCAGGAAATTCTCTTACCAGTCAAGTGTACTTTGGCAGTTCTGCTTCCAGCTGATCCAGAAATGCAGATGTATGTCACGGATGCCTGCTGGATAGTTTCTCCTTTGGGTTTGCACCTCACCAACACACACTGCTTTGCTCCTTGATCCTGAAAAATTTTGGTGAAGATTTTATTTCATCCACTGTCTTTTCTCTGTGCTGAATGATGACAAGGTGGAATAAGCTGTATTCTGTTAGTTCTGATGGATGTGTATAGTCAAAATAATGTATTTTTCATATTTTAAAGGAAGTACATTCCCAGGACCAACCTTTAAAGGTTAATGCACACATCCAGCACCCGAGCTTTAGTAAAGTGGGAAGAACAAAGCATGAAATACTGAGATTAATAAGCTTTGGAACAGTCCTTACAAAGATGACACTAAAGAATTATTTTACTGCCACTTTATACCAACCTGAACAAATCAGATTTTGTTCTGTGGGATTTTGTTTTTTTTTTTTTTTCCTTTTACTGACCTTTGTGTCTATTTTCCAGGACATTGTTTACTCTGGTTTATACTGCTGGCTTTATAAATGGCTCTTTTGTGTGGCAAAGTCTCAAATGTGGCTTTTTTTTTGTTGTTTTTTTTCTTTTTTTCTTTTTTTTTTTTTTTTTTTTTCCAGAAATGTAGACAAATTATGCCCAATGCTTTCACCTTCAATGGGTTCAACAAAATCAATTCAGTTATATTAGTAATGTACTTTGCAACACTCAGCAGCCATCTAGGCTTGAATTTTAATAAAACTAACACACTGTGTATTGGCTGCTGCATGAGTAGTAGTATTATGCTGCACTTATATAATAATGATTCTATTTACTAGGCAAGATACAATGAAACACCCAGAACGTAATAACATCAACAACAACAACAAACAACAAAAACAACAACAACAATTAGAAGTCAAGATACTTTTTCAAGCACCATTACACCTGAAAATTAAGTGAACTGCAATGCTTTGTTTTACTTTTCTCTCTCCCTAGGCAGAGGTCCTGCCTCCTTAGGTAGGAAGCTACGATAAGTTCAGCTACTTGGTGTTGATGTGAGTTCTTGTACTGAGTACACGATGATGTGTAACCAAGACAATTTCCAGACACACTCTGCACCATTTTCTGTACTACACAGCATATGGGAGAAAGAAGCTCTGGAATTTTCAGCTGGCTAACAATGAAAGAGCAAAGTCTGGGGCCTTTTCCTACTGTTTGTACTGGTACAGAAGAGGTAATTCCAGTACAACAGTGCCTCATTCAGATCCTTCAGGTACTCAACTTCACCACTTGCTGGAAGCCCTTTCCAAAAAATTCAACAGCAAAAATTTCTGGATGACTGGAGAAGATGAAGAGCAACTTCTTTGGTGGTAAGGAAGCATCTCACTGCTGAAAGCAGCAATTTATCACTGCAGGTGGAAGTATTGGCAGGACAATGAATGTCTGTGCTAAGCTGAATAAGTATCTCTGGGAGGATATTTATATACTTATCCCATTTGCTAGTCTTAATGTAGTTATTGAAAGAGGGGTGTTTTTAAGATTTTGGTTTATTTCACAGGTTTTCAGAGAGATGCTGAACTTAGGGACTTGGTTTAGTGGTGGTTTGGCAGTGCTGGGTTAATGGCTGAGCTAAAAGATCTTAAAGATCTTTCCCAATGCAAACACTCTGTGATCTTTGAGGTGATTAAAGAGAACTTCCACACAGTACTGTAAAGACCCTGTGTCCAAGGCATTGTGAGATGGCACCATCCTCACCCTCCTGCTTTCTCTTGTCTTTGCTGTTGTGTTTATTGTCCCAGATTAGTCATTCACAAAGACAATGGACACCCTGCAGTCAGGAAAAAGACCCATTTTCTGTCTCTGAAAAAGCTTTATGAACAACAACCCCTCCTCACTTGAGTGGTCTAATTAACAGTTTACCATTAAGAGGAAAGCCATCATAATTTTGCCTCGGTGCCATGTTGCACAATTAGCATACCCTAGAGTGATGTCACACTGCTGTAAAGTACCTTGAGATGATACATCATTCCTCAGTTAAAACTGCATCCCAAGAAATACTATAAAATAAACAGAAGTCCTACAACATTTCTTCTCATCCTAACTTAGAACAGAGATTTTCCACACTGCAGCTTTGTTTCTGACATCAAAGTGTAAATTTTGCAGCTTTTAAATAATTTTCTCCTGCAAAACGTCACCACATTTGCAATGTAAGTATTATTTCTCCTCTGCTGGTGCTCCTAGAGCCCTGGTTCTTTTCCTGTCTTCCTTCCCTGGCATGTATTGTGTGCAGAATGGGGCTCCTGTGAATTGTCATAGTTTCACTTGAATGCAGATGTAATAATGCATTTCTTCTGAGAGTTTTGTCGAGGGCTTCTGCTTACACTGTGGGAAAGCATCAAAAACACAAATTGGGGATGAGTGCTCAATGACTCTTTGCAGAGCTCTCTCATCAAATGTGCTTTCCTCTTTATTAGTACTGTAAATGCTTTAAGTGTGGAAAACTCAATTTGTGCATTGCTACAAAAAAAGCTTAGTTGAAAATGGACTATGAAATATGCCAGTAGTTTTTCAGTTAAAATAGGAGGAAAAATTCATTTATAATTACAGAATCATGGAGTAATTTAGGTTGGGAAACACCCACATAATCAAGTCCAACTTTTGACCCATCCCCACCCTGTCATGCAGAACAGAGCACCTAGTGCCACGCTCAGTTGTTCCTTGATCAATCCCAGGGGTGGGGACTGCAAACCTCCCGTGGCATTTCCAATGCCTGACCACCATTTCAGTGAAGAAATTACTTCTGTTGTCCAACCTGAGCCTCCCCACCACAGCCTGAGGCCATTTCATCCAATCCTGTCACTGATTTCCTGTGTAGATTTATTTCTGTTCATTTTGTGAGCACCCAATTCAGATTCCTTGAGGCTTGAATTCAAGGAACCTGAACACTCACAAATTCATAAGCAGCTGTAGCTCTTTGAAAGATAAGTTTAAGAATTGTGGCCAAAGAGAAGGGATACTACTATCACAACCATTAAATTCTTCAAATTTTATGCAAATTGGAACTAATAAAGACTGGTTTTGTATTGATTTGTGTCTGAGCTGCCCAGTAAGCTTCAAATTTCATCTAAATCTCCCTTTTTCTGGTCATAGTGTCCCATGTGAAAGCACAGACTCTGTTGTCTAATAAGGATTGAGCTGAGCTTCATCCTTGCCAGAGGAATCAATAGGGTGGTTCTACTCTATCCAACTTCTTAATTTTAAAGTCAGGAAACAAAGGCAGGATTTATAGTATGTCAATTTATTTGAAGACTCTACACTGTCCATTAGATTTGGATGGAATTGGTCGACAGCCTTAAAAAATACCAAAAAAATAAGGCAGACACCCAGAAAGGCACGTGTGCAATGTGCCTCATGGCTTGCAAACCACTCTACACACCTGAAACTACACCTCCAGCCAGGGCCAATCTATTTATTAATACTGCTTCTGGGAAACTATTCTGATTTTTATCCTGTGAGATCTGAGATCTTTGATAATTTCTGTTAGAAATCCTGTTCTGTTTGATTTATTGTACCTTAATCAACATTCAGCTTTTCTTAAATTCTCTGGGGCAGTAATGAAAAGTGGGAGATAAATGAATTGTAGTTCCTGCAGTTCTGTTAGAGAATGTTAAGAAAGGGTTTGGGCTGATTTATTGGCTATTGAGTAACACAACAGAAAATATTAATCATCCTTCAATCTAAGGTCACAAGATGTTCTCAAAGGTCTAAAATCACAGTAACAATTGAGGACTTAAATTTACTGCAAATGAATTGTAACATCTAAGGATCAAAAGATAAAAGGGGAAAAAAAAAACCCCTCTATGTTCAAGAGATACCAGAAAGTGGATAACACTTGCAATGTCAGATCAACAGGCTGTGATAAAGGGTTTTATTATTAGAGGATATTTCAGAAATAATAACAACAATGGCATTAAATGCCTTTTATTTTTATTATTGTCATGATGATGATCATGATAGATTAATTACAGTTTCAAATTTCATTTTCTGGATGGTATTTTGAATACAAGCATGGGTTAATGAAGCTTAAAAAGGTCCCATTTAATACCATTAATCATAGAACCTTAGAACTACAGAGGGGTTTGGGTTGGAAGGGGCTTGCAAGATGATTTTGTTCCACCTCCCTGCCATGGGCAGCAACACCTTCCACCATCCCAGGTGGCACCAAGTCCTGTCCAGCCTGGTCTTGGACGTCTCCAGGGATCCAGAGGCAGCCACAACTTCTCCAGGCATCCTGTGCCAGGGCCTTCCCACACTCACAGGGAAAAATTACTAATAAAAAAAAAAAATATAATCAGATCATTATTTTTTAGAGAGAGATAAGGTTGACAAAATTAACTAAATGTTAGTGGTGATAGAATGAGCTTAAAAGGAGAATATTCCATTATGTAAAACCAGGTATTAAACTTCAGTGAGGATGACTGATATGTCTTTTAAGTTAAATGAAAGCAAAACAGAGCTTTAAAAAATTATAGGAAAAGAAAGATCTGCAGTATTGTTAGAATTTTATGTGAAGAAACAGAGGGACTATAAAGAGGGCATTGACAGTACAAATGGGAATAAATAAGCAGTATTGAGGAAGACTATTAAGATAAACATAAAAGGTTCTCTAAATACACTAGAAGACAAAGATAGAAACCAAAATATTAAGATATTGAAGGAGAAAACAAAGCATAGCAAAGAATAGCTAAAAATGAACAGGCAAGTGAACCACATCTCTACTAGGAGAGTATCCTCAACACAGAGGAGCAGACATAGATTTCTACCTGCTTTCAGGAACAAAATGGAATAACTTGAGCAGTAGAATAAGAAAAGGACACACCTCATAAGCATCCTGTCTGTAAAATATTTCATTCACAGGTGGAGAGTGAGTTCATAGTACACTGTTTGGGGGATTTTTTTTTCAGATTTAGTCAGTGATGGCTCTAAAAGGCCATTCCCTCTGGATGTCACCACTTCATACACATGTAGAATGTGGTGCTAAAGGAAGGAAACAGAAATGTAATGGCTAAGACATAAAGTTTATAGCTTTGGGGGCTAGTTTAATTATGGTTTAATTGAAATCTGAGGATTTCTTGTCAATGTCAAGAAAGAGGTTTTCCTTGATTCTGTCCCTTAAACTTTGTTTTGACTTTTCTGCATTTTCTTTTGAAGCAGCTGCTGTTGACCACTACTGGATATTAATCCCTCACTAGATTAATCATATGTCTTCTTTTCTAAAGTGTCTTGAGAACTAAAATGAGAGCTTAACTCCTGAAATATAGAAGTTCTTTTATTGCAGACAGCAGTTGTGAACTTTTTGTTCCCTGACTTTGTGAGGCTAATAGGCAAGATCCAGGGCATTGCTTCCTTCTTAATGGGCTGATTTTTCTGGATGATGGAAGAAAAGGGAGGAGGCATGACATTTGCAGTTTATAATTATACATACTTGGGTCCTTTCCTTCTTGTAATAGTGAGTGATAAAACCAAAGCACGTTCTTTCCTCTTGGTGCCTATTCTGTACATAATGCATCTGTATTATGTGATAATCAGCACATCTCCCACTTCATTAGAATATATATAGCCAGGAGTTGCAGGAGTTCACATACTCTGCTATATTCAATTTATTGCCTTGTGGAACCCTCAGAAGTGCTGCAAAGTTTGGCCACTGGCACTCTTAGGAGTATCTATTGCCGTGAGAGGGAGATGTGCTGACTGCTCAGCATTTAAAGAAGCAAATGCCATCACTGAAGGCTGCAATGAAATAACTTTTAAGCATTTGATTAGGAGCTTCCAAAGCCAAAGAAGTTTAGAAGAAACAGCAAGGGCAGCTAATAACCTTAGTTCAGTAGTGTCCTGGCAAAGGTTGGCAGTACACCTGATACTGAGGGAAATATGGTGGAAAGTTGCTGAGTGAGCAAGTGTGCTAATCGAGATACATAAACTGCATTAACTGATGGACTGGAGAGTGGAAGTCTGCCTGAATTTCTAATATAAACTCTACTGATTACAGTATTTAAGAAGAAATAATATATTTAACAATTTTCTCTCGCTGTCCCCCACAGATTTAGTGGGACTCGGGGACAACTGGTCCAGTGGTATTCTGGGACAGGAATCAAAAAGAGGTTTTCACATGGTTTCAAACTGTTTTCAGAGAGATAAATGCTTTTATATTTTGCAAAATTTACAGAAATATAAGAAAATCTTAGAAAAGCAAATATTTCAGGGGTCAGGGATCACTCAGAAAGGGTGATATGGCCCAAAGTAGAAACAATAAAGAAAACAAAAACAAAACCTAGCTTTTATTTCTGCCTCTTCCACTACACTTCCATGTCACTGTGGGCCTGTCACTTCGTCTGACTGCTCTCCCTAACAGCACTTCTCATAATGGGATAGAGCACTGCAGGATGGGCTGGTTCTTATGACGTAGTTACACTTATATAAATAATTTCAAAAATGCATTCATCAACAGGTTTGGTGGCCAAGAATGTTTATCTTTCAAATAAATACATCAACAAAAATATTACATAAACCTGAGTCAAAAGTATTGGCTCCTGTAACAGAAACAACAATCTTGTGCAGCACAGTTGCAGAGAATGCAGGTAGGTCACAAACTCTGGTAAGCCAAAAGATTTTTAGAAAGCACATATAATAATACTGCCCTGAGCATCTCACTGGAGAGGAAACAGGGCAGGAGACTGTCCAGGAAAACTCTGAATCCTGACCCAGCAGAATGTGTAGAGTTTTCCTGATGAATGACTGGTGGGAACAGGAGGAGCTCTCTCCTATCCATGGCCCTTCTTTGGTACTTTTGTATTTGAATCCAGACACTTGAGTCTGAGAAAGAGGGATTTTCTTCTCACTGAACTCTGCCGAAAGTCCCTGAGTTGGAAAAAGGCGGTTCAAATCCTGGTTACACCCTTGTGCCCCATCTCCAGTGTACAGACATGGAGTGCAGACCACAGGAGGAAACCTAATTGTTGTTCCCTGGTCATGGTTCTGATACCTCTGGCACCGGGTCTGTCAGTAAAACCTGAACAAGTTGCAAAACCACCATCAGAGCCACAAACGAAGTCTCTGCTTGTTCGTGAGGCACGTGGTTTTACTTTAGTGCAGGTCCCAAAGCTGTGCCTTAAACCCCTTGGACAAAGACACTTTCCAGTCCCTGGGACAGCACCTGTAGCTGGGCTCACACATCACACCCACACCATTTTCATAGCATTTTCCTTCCTTCAAATGCTTCAGATCCTATCTAAAATTAAATTCTGGGCATTTTGTATCAGCCTTGTGGGAGATTGAATATTTTTTTCTTAAAATCAGTGCTTATCAGTCACAGACATGCTTTATCCTTTTCATGTGGTGTCATTTGATACATCTCCAAAAAATTAGGACAATGTGGTGAGAAACAAATTTTTTTTTTATTTTCTATGCAATGATGCAAGAAACCCCTTACCAGCTAAGGTATAAGGGTTAGAAAAATAGCAATTAATGGAGAAACCTCCAGCTCAATGAGGACAGAGTAATAATAAACTACATTTTTCTAAGCACGTAGCAAAAGAAAAAAAAAAACAACTTTTTTTAAAACCTGAAAAAAAAAAAAAAAAAAAAAAAAAAAAAAAGAAAAAAGGTGATGTGATAAGATGACTCATTTTGGACACAGATACTGCAAACAGTGGGGAATTTAATTGCCTTGCAATTAAAGAGTGAAGGCTCAGAGAGGGCGATAGTTTCTATTAGGCAGGAAGACAGCTCGACCAGCAATGAATCATTCCTAAAAAACAAAGACTTTTGAAATACTCTGATCATTTGTAGATGCCTGCAGGAGAATTAATGTGTGAATGTGGGAAAATTCATATAACAGTGCTAGAGTTCCCCTAAAGACCAGAGTGTCTACCCTACCATAAGAGAGAGATAATATATTAATATAAAAACTTCCATCAGATTCCAAACCAGAGTTATTTTACCATTGTTGTCCTATAAGTAAGACTTAGAAATGCATTAAATTATCCTTCTTTTTTCCCCCCTTCACTTTGTTAGCAAAAGAGAGAATTCTCTACAGAGGATACTAACAGCAAATACTGCTAAATGAAATGTGGTACATTTGAGGCCATTTCCCTGGTAAATAACTCAGGAAGATATCCAAATAGAATCAGTGATTTGTTAGAGATATAGCACACTCACAAAAAAATACCACTTCTAGTAGAATATTTTTTGTTGTTGGTAAGGTGAGGGAAGAAAACTAAAGCTAGGGGGATGAGAGGGTTATCTGCTTATTACAGGAATAAACAAAACCCTCTTTGCAATTCACAGAAAGCTGTTTCCCAGGTCAAAGTGGGTATTGCCATGAGAGGAAATCCCAATGAAAACATCATTTATAAAATCATGCATTATCCCAACATTCTCTTATAACAGATTAATAGATAAACCATCTAATCTCATGTTCCTTTTGATTGTGTTTGATTATCCAGACATATTTCCTGTCAGGAAAATTGGTCTGTGATAAGTGGAATTTTGCTGTACTGACATCTGACCTTTATGAACATATATTTGTAAAGCGGATTCCTTGCCAGCATCCTTTAGGACACGAGCAATTAAATAAATAAATTAATAATCAATAGCTTCAGAAAAAGAGAGCTTGTGCTCATCCTCCTCAAAATGTACTTTATAAAATGTAATGTTACTGAAAAAAACCACCGTACCTTGTACAGAAAACTCCTGTCAGGGAGCAGAGGGGAGCAAGGGAGATTCTCCCACTCTGTCACCCCAAAGGTTTTCTCCCCTCACCTTCTTTTCGTTCTCTCATTATTGTGTTTATGACATAATATGGGCTCCCTCTGGTGACTAATTGAACACCTGCAAATTCCCAAAGCTTTTAATCAAAGGCTGGAGCCTGATGGGTCGAATCATCTGCCTGCATGCCGGGGACTGGGACACCCCACTGCATTTCAGTGGGTGCATGAATTCCACCACAAACGTATACGCAACGAATCTGAGAAAAAGACACCTATTTTGCTAAAAACTCCAGGCATGCAGCTTTTCTTCTGATATTTTCTAACCATTACAGACCACACACTGCAGCTGAGCAACGCAAGGCTGGAATTATGGGTTTCACATTAAGACAGTGATTTTTACAAACCCATTTTCCTGACACAGGGATGGCAGAGGGAGTTGTCAGGACCATGTGATTACTCTCAGAGTGGGATTCTTGGGGTGATCCTTGGATCACCCAATCCTTGTGGGTCCCTTCCAACTCAGAATATTCTATGACTAATAAAAAATGTGCTGTAGTGTTCTCGAATGTTTGAATATGGTTTCTTTCAGAGGAGAGGCAAGGTCAGTTTTTAAGATGCACAGCAAGCTCAAAAGGAAGCAAGGCTAGACTGAAGTTTCAGGGATTTCTGAGGCAGAATGCAGAAGTTCATGGGTGCTTCACGGACAAGAGGTGCTTGTCCTCTCATTCCTCTGCATATTAATAGGGCAGTCTGGGCCTTTTGTGATGTTCTTAGGGCCTGCAAATCCCTCCTAACCATGGTTTTGGTTATAACCACAGAAACAGTCTCCCAACAGCTGTTCATAGAGTCAATGCAGGTGGCCTTGCAAAAATGTTAACGAAAAACAAACAAACAAGCAAGCAAGCAAGCAAACAAACAAACAAACAGACAAACAAACAATCAAATGCATAAACAAACAAACTAAAAGTTACTTTAAATGAAGAGAGAGCAACTGAGTTTTATTTAATTTGATACAATTTCATGGACAAAAGTTTCTCTGTTTTAAGCCACCCTGAAGGTCTCTCGCTGTTTCTCTCACGTTGCAGGTGCACAGAGATGTCTGAGATGAAGGCAGGGCATGTTCTTTGGAGTAAACCTTTTAAGGATGAGCATCCTGACATGTGAAAAGATCACTGGCAGTTCTCTGTGTCTTTTGGCTGGATAATAGGGGAAGAGAGAAAAAAAAAAAAAAGAATAATATCTCATTTTGACCATCATTTCAGAGAGGAATAATTTTCCTTATTGTACCAGGGTTATTACAATCTTTAAAGCATTGTTTAATGATGCTAATCCATTGTAATATGTTTAATTACAATTTTTCCTAGGAATTTGATAAAATCTTTGAAAGCACACACCTCCAAATCTGCTTGGCATGATGCTCATCCAGGGCCAGTACTATTCAGATAATAAGTAACAAATATTATGAGACTGATTTTTAGCATTTATATTCCATTTTCCTCAAAAGCAGAAGCAAGAGCTTTTGAATAATAGCATTCTTAGAGGCAAAATCCCAAGTTAAGAGCATTACTCCTGATAATACAGTTTGATGTGGTTTTAAGAGAATGGAGAAGGATTTCTTTGGTTTTGTTTTGGGTTTTTTTGGTTTTTTTTTTTGTTTTTTTTTTTTTGTTTTTTTTTTGGGTGGTGGTGGATTTTGTTTTTGTTTTTGTTTGGTTTTTGGTTTGGGTTTTTTTTTGTTTTTGTTTTTTTTTTTTTTTTTTTTTTTTGTGATTAATTTGCATTGCTGGGTACTTTGAGCTGTGAAAACAAGGTCATTTTCTGGTGACTTGCTTGACTGAATCAGTCTTGGTGTAACAAATGATGGAACTGAGTGACAAAGTAACACTTTAAAGGTCGAATCAAAGAAACCATGGATGTTACCTTGAAAATTTGATAAAGCAGGGCCTGTTCACGAGGCAAGAATGGGATTGGAACCCTTGCAAGAATCATTTTGGAATTGTCTCAGAGATAGTTCTTTCAACATGGGTTCTCCACCATATG
>VWZN01010796.1:86517-99461 GCA_013396955.1 Regulus satrapa | reverse complement strand
TTTGAGCCATCATAAATAATACATATTTCATACATTTTTGGGAATGGCCAGATGGGTCACAGCCAGATATGGGTTCTGGTTTTGTTTGGTTTGGTTTTTGTTTGGTTTGTTAATCAGAGATAACTTAAACAGTTAAAAATAATCTTAAAAAAAAAAAAAAAAGTTAAAAAATGGTTAAAAGTATGTACTTAAATAAACATGAATCAAAGAAAGCAGATAAATTCACTTGCTAAAAGTCTCTTGAGATACACAATATATTGAATAGCAAGAATGTAAATACTTCTAATTTAACCAAGTTTAATATTTTTTTTTTTCTGTGGGGTATATGCAAAATCACTTTGATATTTAATGAGAGAAACTGTTCCTGTTTAAGACTATAAATAATTTTTTGAGGTTCTCATTAAAATCAGACAAAACTGAAATAATTTGGGAGGCTTTTCTAAGGGGGTAATCCTCATAGCTTTGCCTGTGTCTTTTTGATAGTAAAGTGCTAGTAATGGCAAAAATTGGGAAATTGGCAGAATGTTCCATGGGTGCTTCCTTTTGGTGCCACTTTGAGGATCCTTTGTTCATTGTATCCTGGTCACTGCTTCTTTCCTTAAAAGAGCTGAGAGGATGAACAGACTAAGAAATTAGGAAAATAGTACTGAACTTTGGAAATGGAACTATTCTTTAGAGGTTGAGGAGAAGAAAAAATTATTTCCTGCTTTCATCTTTTACTGGCATAACTCCTCTACAAATGCTGTTGGTGGCTTCATTAGTTTAAGAAATTTGTTAATAGAGGTGCCAGTCTTTATTCCAGGAAGTCCTGGAACATCTTTCTTCTGCTATGAGATTTCTTAAAGTATAAAAAAACTGGCAGGAGTTAAAGCTGTTTCTTTATATAGATACACATATATATATAATTATATATGTATTAGTTTTAGGTGAATGCAGGGCACGACTCAGGCCAGACCATTGACAGGGGTTAGCAGAACAAACCATTACAGGAAAAAGCACCACACAGTCTCTTGGAGTTCTGATGGTGGACCATTTCTGTCTCCAACCCACGAATCCCATTATGCAGTTGGCTTGGTAAACTCTGTAGTCTTTGTAAAGCAGTATTTGCTGAGGAGAAGTTAAGATCCTTATTCAAAGATGCACAACAAATTGCTGATAGAGCCAGGGAAAAGATCCTTGTCCTACATTCGAGCCGCCATCTAGGACTTACTGTTTCTCTTCCCTGTGTATTGATCACACATTTATTTGTTGGCCTTGCTTGCCAAGACAAGGCCAGCTGATAAGCTAAACATGAAGAAAAGAAACCCAACACAACCAAAAGAAAACAAAGTACTCTGGAGATTTGCAGCTCTCATTTAAGAGGACAGGTAAGAGAATCGTGGGGGTGGTGCCACCTCCTCAAACCTGTGAGTTCCTGCAGCTTCTGAATATGTGATTCTACAATTCCTCCTGTTGTTTCTCTAAACTTCATAAGCTGTGTCTTTGTTTCCACAAGCTTTTATTTTTTTTTTTTGCATGAGCATTTCCTTTTATTTGAAATCAATGTGGCTGTATGCGGGGGAATAAGCTCAGGATCTGGTCCTAAGAGCTGCTCCCTCACGTTGCCAAGTAACAGGAGAGGGAGGATGGTCTGATCTTCAGGAAGGCCAGGAAAGGTCGAAGTGCTTGTGTGAAAGGATGGTAGGTGAGAATTTGGACGTGCATGTTTAAAGGAAAACTAGTTAGCAAAACTGAATGCTAAGAATGTACAAGAAACTGACCTTGAAAATAGAGTATGAAATAGCTTAATTAGCTTTCTTCTTGTAGCCCTTTGGTGAAACCAGAGATGACCTTTGCTCCTAAACATATGCACACTCCCACTGAAATCCATGCCTTCAGCATCCACGTGTGTCTTTTTATAATGGCAATTAACCTAAACTTCAGTGAGAAGAAACATCTTCCACATAAATGGAAACAACAAGAGGAAATGATTGCCACAGAGAAGCAGTGAACAATCAAGGGCCTTTCAGCATAGGAAAAAATTTTGAAAAGAAGATTTCTTGTGACATTTTGGAAGGAATTTTTTTAAATGGACAGGTGGTGATAGGACAAGGGAAAATAATTATTAAGTAAAAGAGGAGAGATTTGAATTAGCTGTTAGGGAGAAATTCTTTATTCAGAGGGTGCTGAGGTACTGGAACAGTTTACCCAGAAATGTGGATGCCTATGCCTGATCAACCTGTTCTAGTGGAAGTTGTCCCTGCCCATGGCTGCGGGGTTAAAACAAGATGATCTTTAAGCTCCCTTCCAACCCGGTGCATTCTATGATTTTGTGAATTTCTGTATTTTATTTGCCCTCCATCACCTTGGGGATTTTCCCTGCTCATTTCTAGAGCTTACGCATTTTCTTCCAAATTCTTATTTCATACTAAATTTTCACAATAATTTTGCATTTACTGTAATTAATTCTTTATTGATTTAACACAAACCAACAACTGCATTTTACTCTGGAAGTCAGCTGAAAAATATATTTAATCTACTAAACACAGACAATATACTTGTGAGTACATCTGGCATGTAATAAAC
This sequence comes from Regulus satrapa, assembly GCA_013396955.1. Lineage (NCBI taxonomy): Eukaryota > Metazoa > Chordata > Aves > Passeriformes > Regulidae > Regulus > Regulus satrapa. The sequence continues at coordinate 96,896 of VWZN01010796.1, read as the reverse complement.
TATATTATAATTTTTCTACCTCTTCAAACACAGTATCAATCACATATTGATATTTGCAGTCAGAGATTCTAATTGATAGGCTACATATAAAGACTTTGCAGTACAATGAACTAAACACCAGATACACTTAGATGAATTGCAAATAGGGTTTCACATTAAGAGAATTCTTTGATGTGGAAATTATTTTTCATTTGAAATTCATCCTCTTAACCTCTTCTGAACAGCATTATATTTTATTGAAATAGGAGCATTACTGTAGTTCAGAGATGCAGAGAGTCCAGGAACCTTCCCAAAACTATTGTGGTTCAGGTACAGGATTGCACATTTTCCTGAAATACTTATCTGGGCACATGGATGGCACAAAGTCATATCACTTAAAACCTATCTACAATTTGGTTCTCTCCAAAGCTATAAGATACCATTCATTTACTCCATGCTGAATTTTGGATGCCCTGTTTCAATTTTCAAATTTGCTAAAATGTAACATATTCATGTTATTGTTTTCTGTTCATATTGTTTGCAAATACTTCCCTTCTTTTCCAATTGTATTTATTCATTCCAATAGCAAACCCACCAGCATTTCAAAGCAGTCTAGACAGGATGTTTGCACAGTACAATAAAAGGAAAATGACAGTGGGGAAATTGCTTTACTTGCAGGAGGAAAGGCTTTTGGATTCCAAGTTATTAACCTAACGTCACTTATCGCCGTGAAAACAGTGGAAGAACGAATTTCTCCCTCCTCCATATTCTTCTTGTTCCACCCTCATTTGCAGAATGATTCTTCCCATTCAGGCTCTGTACCTGAGCTCTTCTGCTAATAGAATAATCAGTTTCATAGACGTTGTTGATTAAGTTAAATACTTATAAATATTTATAACACTTTGCATAATATCTAGAGATAAAAAAGGAGAAAATTAATGGTAAACGCCTTTCTATGAGGGTCTGGAGGTTTTTTTTTGCCCATTATCCATCTGGTGATGGGGAGGTTTAGAAAAAGTTGTCATAGTAACAGGGCAATATAACTTTTAGAAACTGCAACTACTACATTATGATAATGGAGTAATTTTCACAGCCTTGGATTTTTCTATTCCAGGTTGTGCTTGAGCTAAATCTCAAGCTGGCAAGATGCAAGGTGCATTGTGGGTTTGTTAGCTTGCCTTTTTTTTTTTTTTTTTTTTTTTTTTTTTTTTTTTGGTTGGTTGGGATTTTCTTCCCCAAGGTTTTTAAGAGGTTCACAGACAGAATAAGAACATTTAATCCCTATCCCTGAAACAGGCATTACTGTTCCACAAACAACTCCTACCTTGAGTACTCTGTATGTCACCAAGGTGCCAAGGCTCCCTTCCCATTCCATGCTCAACTTGTCCATGCTGTCTCCTGGAGTAGGGAGCCACCTACACAGTGGGAAATGCCAAGGAAAAGGATGTGTTTGAGCTCCCACCCCTCCTGGGGCCATAGGTCCAGACCTGCAATACTGGATTCATCCCTGAGAACAGCAGGTGTTTAGAAGGAGGAGCAAAGTTAAAAGCTAAAGCCAGTTCAGGCTCCTTGGAGAGTCAAGAAAGTACTTACAGAAAATAAATTCTGGCTTTGTCTGTGCTGAGTCACCAGCAGATCTGCTGTTTCTCTCAGTGCTTACACTGCAGGGAAGCAGAACTCTGAAGGGAACCTAACTAGGACATTTCAGGAAACTCCTGGGTTAGGGGGAAGACCTCCAGGGTGCATTGGCTTTCTCTGAGGGAAGCTGCCTAAATCAGGAAAGGAAAGTTTTCCAGTTTTTGGTTTTTCTTGTGTTGTTGTTGTTGTTTTTGTTTATTTTTTAATTATTTGTAAAAATAGCCAAAATAAATAGGTGTAACAGGCAGGCTGCATGGATGAATGTTTTGGGAATTCAGCTAGGAGGAGAAATCCTAATTCTTTCCTGCTTGGAATGTCTTTGGCTTTTGGGTGTGAAACAAAAGCACAGTCCCAGCTGCAGTTCTGCTCCCTCTTAGCTGTGCCCAAGCTGCTGCTGACACCGGGTTTGCTTTTGTCAGTGCTGGTCTTGTACTTTTGTCTACAGTGTCACCCAGTTGCCACGTGCCATCCTGAACATTCTGCTCAAGTCCAACATCCCACCCAGCATGAAGAAAATAGCAGAGTTTTGTTCCAACAACATTTAATATTTATCCATTAAAATGAGTAAAATACTGGGAGTCAGAGCTTGGAACTGGATAGATTTGGGTATTTAAGTGTCTGTGAGTTGGATAGAGGGAGAGAGGGAAGCTGAAATCACTTAGTGATTCTCTCTTTGTCTTTAATATTCTCAGCCTGACCATGAGTTGAATCCTGTTATTCCAATATCCTTGTGTTCTTCTAGGCCTAAGTGATGAGTTTCCAAACTCCATGCAGCAGCTGTGACACACAGTTACCTCAAAGGGATGAATACAAACTCTTAAGCAAGAAGTCTATATAAAAAACTGTTAAATAAAAAGAATAAACCCCAGTCATTCTGGCCTAAAGGAATGATAGAAAACTACTGTATCACAAATATAACTATAGACCATGTCTAGGTTTTACTGTTGTTCTCGATATAAAATAAAATGCTCAGCATTAATAGGATCCCTGTGGATTCAACTTCTCAGAGACTTTTAAAGAACTTGATTCTAAAGAATTTAGATCAGGAGTGAATGTTAGTCACTAGGGAGGGCAAGCAATAAAATGATAGGCTCCTTTTAAAAAATTGTTTATCCACAGTGTATATACCCAGATGCCTTTTTTTTTCATTTTTAATGTCTTCTTCCTCTCCTCTTTGCAGCCTGGTTTAAATTCACGGTGCAAGGCAACAGAGATGAAAATCATTCCTCATATATGCACTGAGTGAAATAAGAAGTATGAAGGTACAGAAGCCAACACATCCAACACATACCACAAATGCTAAACAGGGCTAGCACAAACCTGGCAACTCCTGAGGTGTGCTTTTGAGTGCCTCAAATATACACTGCAAGGAGCAGTACTTCCTCAGGGAATACTGGACCTCTCCTGAATGAGCCAAAGCATCCAAATGCAGTAGGGAGCTGAAAATGTAACAGGAACCTGGATTCAGGCACTGGTAAGCTGGAACTCCTGAGCTATTTAATTCAGTTTGCTGCCCTGATCAGGAGACATCTCTGCATTCTTTAAATTATAAACACAGATCAGCTTTCCAGGGAGGTCACAGTAAGGCCATAATTAGCTCATTAAGCAAATTGTTCCACTATCTGATCAGGCTTTTACTTCAGTATTTCCATTAGCTCTTTTAATATCCAAATGAAAAGGATAAAATTATCAGCTGGTATAAATCAGGGAGGTGGTGTCTACTGTCAACAAAACTATGGAGAATTACAAACAAATTAGGGTCTGGACTGTTAGCTGCATCCCTTTCTTACATTTTTGCCCTCCTTGTTTGTTTATTTTGTTGGAAATGTTTAAGATTCAGTCTGTCAGGCAGGAAAAACATTGATGAGGGATATAGTCATACTGTGGTTAAGTAAAGCACACTTTACTACGGTGGGAGAGAACATAAATAGGCAATGAAAAGACAACGAGGACCAAAGTGAGGCTGAATTTATATGTTTGTGTTACATGCTGAGATCACAGAATCATAGAATCACAGAAAGGTTTGCGTTGGAAGGAACTGAAAAGACCATCTCATTCCAAGCCCCTGGAGTGGTCTGGAACACCTTCCACCAGAGCAGGTTTCTCCAAGCCCCATCCAGCCTGGTCTTGGCCACTTCCAAGTTGGAGGAAACATCTACAGCTTCTCTGGGCAGCCGTCTCAGAAAAGGATTTCTTACTAAGATCTAATCTAATTCAAAGGCTTTGATTTCTACCTCTACTTTATACTAATTGAGAGGCAGGACCTTGCCTTGATTCTGCTGTGTGATTCAAAGCCTTTTTTTTTTTTAAATTTTTTTTTTAATTCACCAGATAATGAGCTAAAGCTTGATTTAGACATGAATTAAAGACTTCTTCTGTTTTTGATGAATGCCAGTGCCCCCAGAGGACTTATGCTGTAGCTGGTGTGCACTATTTTTCCAGCCTCTTAGGTAGTGAGACAGGAAATGTGGGATGTCATCTACGAGGGTATTTAGACAGTGAAAAGATTTAAATGCTTGTATGGATCAGGACTTTATTGCTTATACTTAAGCAAATTATGTATAATTAATCCCAAATAGAATAAAATACACAAACTTAGGAAAATGACATTTTTGTCCACTTTATAGCTATGAAGTCAAAGAGAATGGGAAATACAGGAATGGTCCTAGTGAATCAACCCAAAAGTTCATTCATTCCACTGCCTTGTTTCTCACAATTACCAGTAAGATTAATTCAAGGCTGAGACACTTAGAATTAAATAGCTAAACCCAAGGAGATTCAATTCATAGGTCCCAGGTGACTTGCATGGACACGTCACAGGACCTATTGGGCTGCTGTGCCCTCCTGAAGGATCAACAGAAGGCAGCCAGGACATCAGAGACAGCACTAACCTGTGTTTAGATGATTGAATTACAGCCTCCAGGGGTTGGGGAGTTGCTTATGTCATCCCGTGAGGTGCCTTTGATGTGGGAGCTGAATTCTCCTTGACATTTCAGTGATGACTGCACTGGTGCTGCTCATGGTGGAAGTGCACACACCGATATCAGCATTAACATCGTAGTGTCTTCCTTTGCAAGCCCAGTCCCATTCTGGAGAATATTTTAAAAGAAAGAAAGCTTCTATCCAGAGATATTCTAAACAAAATACCCCCTTAGTGAGGACTCACAGATTTTGGCAACCTGGAGGCTTGGGTTTTCCAAAACAGATGTTGAATCCAAATATTCATGCCTAATAGGTCCTGGAGGACCTTCTTTCCTGGTGTTTTGCTATTCTTTTTCAAGCATTAATCTATATTTTTGGCCTCAGTACCATTCTGTGGCAATTATTTCTACATTTTTAGTGTTAATTTATTTAAAACCTGCTGTTTGTTAATGCCTTTGGGCACTCATCTGTGTAAATGAATTAATATTTCCCTATTCATTTTCTTTCATGTTGTTCATAGTTTTATAAACTTCTGCATAAGTCTGTCTTTTTTTTTTTTTTAGACTGAGGCCTCCTAATTTATTTAATTTCTTATCTTGAAAAGCACCATATACCTGAAGCCATTTTATTGCTTTTTCTGCATCTTGTTTAGACCACCCTGGTAAACAAGTAATTTGGCATGGTAAACATGGATGACTTGTAAAACATGCATAAATCATTGCCTGAAGTGCTGAGAGGTCTGTATTTTGTGTAGGGGATCTTTGCCAGCTCAGTAAAGAGTTTAGGGGTCAGGTGTCTCCAAGTCTATCACTGTAGATGGGTCCTTTTACTCCTGGCCACAAACAACTGCTTTATACCATGGAGAAGATAAAGCAGACATCCTTAAATTCTCATTGCTTCCCTAACAAAGTGTCCAGAGATATATTATTTTCTTACTTTCAATATTTGAAAGCAAGAAGAAAGAAGACCAAGACCGAATCACACAAAAACCAAACACAAAAGCAGAGTATAGAAGGTGCATGGGCTTCTGGAGAGGCTCTTCAAATAGATTAAAAAAGGGTTAAGGAAATGTCCCACTGGCTCTGCTGGCTAGAAGAAGTGTTTAGTGAGCCAGAGAATCTCAGAGCATGTGTGCCCATTACTCAAGAGAAAAAAAGCAAATAATCAATTGTGTGCTTTATCAGCATGGTATTCAATTAAATTTCAATTAAGAAGGAAAATAATGCAGCAGTCGTTATCTAAGCTGTGGCCAGGCCCTTACACCAAATGTCAAGATACCCTTGACAATTTGCAAACAGTTCAGATAAGGATTAAAATTCTCCAAACTGCACAGGAGGCCACTGTGAGCAATCGTAATGGTCTCTCTGTCCTAGCCTTGAAAACACTTCCAGTTTGTTTACCAAAGTTAATGCCTATTTTTTGAAAGGCAATTCAATAAAACCTTTTTTGAATAGAAGTTTATAAAGAAAAAGTTAGAATGAGACACTATCAGGAACATGTGGTTGCTAAACCAAAATAATTCTGTCCTTAGGGTGCTAAAGATCACACGATCTCTCAATGGGAGTTGCTTTGAGAGGGAAGAAGGTGCCAGGTCGATGGCGAGCGCTGTGGCATCGCGCGGTCCAACGCACGGCGAGGGACACAAAAATTCCCCGGGCCCTGGAGTCCCAGACCTCAGGCTGACCAACAGGGAAAGCACAGCAGGACCGGCCCTGGCTTAGCACAACCCAGGACTCTTTATTGAGACAGGGAACAAGGGCAGAGCAATGGATTTTGTGTGCCAGGATAGGGATGGAGTTTAGGGTTGGGGTCCAATGGTGAGACGAGCAGGGGACTGCAAAGGGCTGGGTCAAGGAGGACAACCAGTGGAGAGAACTCAGGCAGGGACACTGCATTGGAATATATACCAGTGAGGGTACAGGAAAGAAAGAACATTCTGGAGCCATTTCTTATCTGACAAAATGGGGCAGGGTGCCTTCAGCCAGGCTGGCAGGGGCAGAGTTTTCCTCTAAGCCTCACCCCTCACCCAATGCTCCCTGTCCCGAAGTCCCCACCTCCCAGGGCACAGGCACACCACAGAGCACCTCTAATCCAACATCCACACTTTATTTACCCCTTCAAAAACCTGTCTCTAAAGAAGTGATTTATCTCTGTTTCTTGGTTTTCCTGCATTTGCCCGCGTAAGGCATAAGGAAAAGGCAAACAGCTGAGTAAGTGACGTTATTCTGTTTGATTCAGGATTAGAACTAAGAGATTCCTGAATTTCAGGCTCAGATAACTGACCTGTACCTCTCTAGGCAGAATGTTGTTTACCAAAGTACCATTTTGACTCATATTGTCTTCCTTAGTGACCATACTAGTCCCACCAGAGCAATAGAAAATGAAAACAGAATGTAGAATCATGGAGATAGTAGGTGCTATATTCTGTCCAAAAAAGAAACAGATAACAGAAATTCCAGCCACTAGAGAAACAAAAAACAGAAATATAACAGATTTTTATCCCAGTCCCCATAGATAGAGTCTGTTTGGCTTTCCATCAGGTAGCACAGCTTCTGGCCTTTGGCAGATTTTGACCTCTCACATCCCTCTGTTTGGAGAACCGCAGCTTTTGGCAGCTCTTGGAGTGCACAAATGTGAGCCTTCATTGCCTCTGCTACTTCCTAAATTGTAATGCATTTTAAAATCCACTTCACCTCACTTTTTCGAATTCCTCCTGTAACAAAAATGTAGGAAGCAAATGCGAATCAAGTGTGCTTTTTCTATGACTAGCATCATGCTGTTATTCCTGTATTGAGACCTGTGCCAATATACACTAAAAGAATTGTTCTGTTACATGTGTTTTTCTTGACTATAATGCTTTTTGTATAATCCCCCTGCTGAGAGCTGAAAGGATACCACAGCAACTTGGATTTTTGTGTTAGGTTCTTTCCTTGCATGTCCTTTGTACTCAGACTAGATATGCATTTTTCTCTTTTTATTGTTCTTACTTTTCATGGCTGTCACTACCTTTTCACTTGCTAAGGGACATTTCTCTCCCCAGCTGCATTTTCTTTCCTTTCATCACTTTCCTTGTGTGATTACAATCCAATGATTCCTTTGGCATATTGTCCTGTATCAGCAGACCAGGATGTATTAGAGGCTGTTGAATAGACAAAATTTTAGCTGAGGACTAAAGTGTGTTTTGATATGTGCCATTTCTGTGTTCCAAGTGGATAATGATTTATTGATTTATGGTTTTTATTCACTACAAAATCAAACCTTCTTTTGTCCCTGCAGGTAAAAGCTATTGGCTGTCTACTGAGCTCTGGATGCCTCACTGCCAAATTCCAATCTCTCCCCATTTGATTCAAGAATAGAAGGGGTGCTGTGTCTCACTGAAGATGCAGCAGCAAATCTACTAGAGAGATTCATGTCCTTCAGGGATAGTTTCTTCCACAGTTGCGGGGAGCACCATTATTTTAAACCAAGCACAGAGGCCAGAGCAGTTATTACATCAGATGGTGGAGTAGAAATCCTGTGAGGTTTGAAGAAAGGATTACAAGTCACTGTGTCCCTGTTAAGTCACAGCTGTACTAATTACCAGAAAGAGCAATCTTGCCCTTAATGGGTTGCAGCTGTGACTAATCAAAATAAGTGGGATAAAAGGGGTGGCTTGGCCGGTCAGGAGAAGCTGTGGGGGAAGAGAAGCCCCTGGAAAGCTGTAGGAAGAAGACCTGAAGAAGAGGGGGCTGTGTTTTATGAATGTCCTGTCAGTCTAATGTTGTTTTCAGCTAGAGGAAGTATCAGCACTGCAGGTGCAGCACACTATGAAGAGATGGGGCTGCAGAGAGCAGAAATGTGGCTCTGTGGCCCTTCTGTGTAGTTTCACCCAGCCCAATTCCCTGAGGCAGAAGGAACAAACCTGAGAGAGCCAAAGGAGGAGAGTTTCTGCTGTAGAAGATCTGCTGTGAGGTCAGTCTGGGTGTGATGCAGCCAGAGCTGCTGCTGGAGCTGAGCTGTGCCACGGATGNATAGACAAAATTTTAGCTGAGGACTAAAGTGTGTTTTGATATGTGCCATTTCTGTGTTCCAAGTGGATAATGATTTATTGATTTATGGTTTTTATTCACTACAAAATCAAACCTTCTTTTGTCCCTGCAGGTAAAAGCTATTGGCTGTCTACTGAGCTCTGGATGCCTCACTGCCAAATTCCAATCTCTCCCCATTTGATTCAAGAATAGAAGGGGTGCTGTGTCTCACTGAAGATGCAGCAGCAAATCTACTAGAGAGATTCATGTCCTTCAGGGATAGTTTCTTCCACAGTTGCGGGGAGCACCATTATTTTAAACCAAGCACAGAGGCCAGAGCAGTTATTACATCAGATGGTGGAGTAGAAATCCTGTGAGGTTTGAAGAAAGGATTACAAGTCACTGTGTCCCTGTTAAGTCACAGCTGTACTAATTACCAGAAAGAGCAATCTTGCCCTTAATGGGTTGCAGCTGTGACTAATCAAAATAAGTGGGATAAAAGGGGTGGCTTGGCCGGTCAGGAGAAGCTGCGGGGGAAGAGAAGCCCCTGGAAATCTGTAGGAAGAAGACCTGAAGAAGAGGGGGCTGTGTTTTATGAATGTCCTGTCAGTCTAATGTTGTTTGCAGCTAGAGGAAGTATCAGCACTGCAGGTGCAGCACACTATGAAGAGATGGGGCTGCAGAGAGCAGAAATGTGGCTCTGTGGCCCTTCTGTGTAGTTTCACCCAGCCCAATTCCCTGAGGCAGAAGGAACAAACCTGAGAGAGCCAAAGGAGGAGAGTTTCTGCTGCAGAAGATCTGCTGTGAGGTCAGTCTGGGTGTGATGCAGCCAGAGCTGCTGCTGGAGCTGAGCTGTGCCACGGATGCTCCACTGTCAGTGCCCCGTGTGGGGCGGCTCCTGTGCTGATTCTGGGCAGCATCCTGAGCTTGGCTCCTGGGATGGCAACAAGAACCCAAAACCAGTCAGTGAAGAAACTTTCTCAGCAAAGCAGATTTCAGCTTGGTGCACTGAGTGTCTCTCACTGTGAGTCTGTGAACTGACCCTTGCACTCATGGTACAGCAGGAGATACCCAGAGGGTACAGCCTGCAGTTAAACCCTACAGCAGGAGCTTGCTGTGCTCAGGGTCAAGGTGGCTAAGCAAGAAGGAGAATAAACTGGTATCCTTTTTTGCATTATTAAATGGGAGTCTGTGTATTGGCTCATTCCTACCCTCAATGAGAGGGCTGCTGCAACAGAATCCTCCTTCAAGGAGTGAGGATTTTCCCTAGAGAACATAGACATGGCTACTGGCAGTGCAGGCAGCCTTTCCACTGCTCTGCAGCTGGGGATATATTTGTTTTTAATTATTGCTTTGCTGTAGCCTGTGGCACAATGCAGAATGCAAATTGGTGCTGACTAAAACCACCTGGGAGGCAAATCAAGCTAAAATAATAGAATATAAATGCAATTGAACCTATAGTTCAAATCTATATATTGTAATATTTTGGGCAGAATAAAGAAAAGTAAGTTCCACCTTTTCCTAATTTGGTATAATATTTTATTTCAGAATTTATTTGGCGGAAAAATTCAAGCTATTTAAGTAATAGCTGGAAAAGTAACATTTTTCTTAAATAAATTTTTACTGTGTTTGCAAGCAAAGAACAAACCTAGAGATTGGCACAGGTGTGTAAAAGTTTCATTTTGGACCTGGGAAATGCCAGTGGAGAGCTGTCCAAGGGACCACAGCTAGAGAGAGAATGTGCCTTCTTTCTTCCCTGGAAAGCATCTGTCCTCTTCAAAGCAGTGGTTTGGGGTTTTTTTTGTTTTGTTTTTTTTGTGGTTTTTTTTTTTT
>VWZN01010796.1:50715-63346 GCA_013396955.1 Regulus satrapa | reverse complement strand
AAAAAAAAAAAAAGAAAATGACAAGTATCTGCTACGAACTATTTGTAAGGGATCTGCAAACTAAGAATTATTCACTAAAGTAATTTGGGAATAATTTCACATAATGAATAAATATTCACAGAACACCAACAGGAAAGACAGAAAAATTCATCAAATAAAATTATTTGCTGCAAATCACTCATAAAACTCCTGCCTTTATCTCGAACTTCCAAAGCACTTGCTGTGCTGTATATCATTTAAACAGCTTTATATTACTGATGATTCCATTCTGGTCTAGATTTCCTTAAATTTAAAGTATGTCTTAGAAAATGCTATGGAAAAATGAAGCAATTTTAAATGAAATCTCTGTTCTGAACATATTCTCTTTCCATTATTAATCAGATTACTCACAATGCAATTTAAAGTATTCTGGGTTTCTTTGTAAGTGCTAGAAAGATGTGAAAAGCTGAACACTGAGGTCAAAGAGAATATCAGTAAACTCCATGGGGGAAATAACCCCAAAAGAATAGGAACAGCAAGATCCAGACTCACTGCACCTAAACTTATTCCAATGTATTTTTCCCTTGCCTTTGTCTCATCAGGGAAGGGACAAGTGTCACTGCTGAAGTTGAATCAGGATCTAAAGGTCTGAGTTGACTTCTGTGCACTGGTGTTTATGCTCTTTCACTAAAGAGCATCAGAAAATTAAACAAATATCAAATAATTAAACAATTAAATACATCTGGGTGCCTGCTCATGGAGGGAGGAGCCATATGGGAAGTTTGGAGCAGGCCAGCTCTGCAGACAGGTTCTGCTAATCAACAATGCTCTATGTCCATTTCAGTCCTACTGCCATTTCAGTGCCTCAGATTCCAGGAAAATGGCACAGAACATAATTATGGACCTCATCAGGAGACAACTCTGGAAACCCTTGTCCTGTTCAGAAGAAAATAAATGGATATAAATTTGATAAGAATTTACTGCAGTCATATTAGGGTCCCTGAAAGTAAGCTAATGTACATCTGTTAAAATATTCTGAAAGAGTTCCCTTTATTTCTACTTTTAGAGCTTTGGTAACATGATCTGATGAGGCCAAAGGAGGAAATCCAGAGATAAGGAAAATTTTCTTGGAAACAGTCTGAATCCAACCTTCGATTCAGTGGAAGTAAGCTGAGAAGATGTGTCAAGAAAGGTATGCATCACCATTTTTTGTCAAACTGTTTGTGCTGTATTTTCACTCCTAATTAGTGCATTTTTCACTGGGAAGTCTGCATGCAAAATGATTTCATGGTGTATTAAAAAAAAAAAAAAGGAAAGGAAAGGAAAGGAAAGGAAAGGAAAGGAAAGGAAAGGAAACCTGGAGAACATACAGGGGAAAACAGGAAAGTAAAAACATGAGAAAGTAAAAAAAATAGTGAAAAGAGAAAATAAAAACATATGGCAGAGGTGGTGTAGGAAAGGAGCAAAGTACCAAAGAAGTGTTTGAAAGTTTCACAAACACCAGGGAGACAGAACCCCAGCAGCATGGAGTTTGTTCATCAGTGGGATGTGCTGCCTGTGCAAGTACAACAAAATAGCTCAGTCCTGTGTGCTTGCAACCACAGGGATGTTTGCTTAGGGTGAGAACTTGGCTCTTAAGTACATGGAAATACTTTTACCTGTGTCTGAATACATCTACAACAACAAGGACCCACACATGTAAACACACAGCAGTGACTCCAAGGTCCTTAATTTTCTGAATAAATGTTTAATAATTAATACAATTAACTATTAATGCAATTAAATATTAACATAGTTAATTATTAACGGTATTTTTATATTATTAAAATATTAAGAATATTGTAATAGATTAATATTTTTATGACCTTGTTGCAGCTGTTGGAAAAGGATGGATCCATGGAACATGTGTTCCACCTGATTGGTCAATGTTATTAATGAATTCATCCATGTTTTTCTTCTCAGGTCCTGTATAAGAAGAGTTGTGTTTTGGAAATTCCCACTGCAAGTTGAATCAATTTGCTGGTTTCAGGTTAAATATGTTTAAAGGTAAAAGTTAAAAAAAAAAATTAAAAAATTAAAATTTAATATAATTAATACAATATAAAAAAATGAAAATAAATCAGGTTCATGTTGTGGAGTCATAAAGACCTGATCAGACAAATAAAAATAGATTATTCATAAAATATTTTTAAAAATACTCTTAATATTAAAAAGTAATTAAAAAAATAAACACAAAACCACCCACCTGTCTTAATATGCTTCAATCTGTATTTTCCATATGAAACTTCCACTCAGAATCTCAATTAGCCACAGTGATTTTTAACAGTCCTTTTTTCTAGAAGCTGTAATTGTGTATAAGACTCAGACTTGGATTAGCAATAACTTTTAGTCCATCATTAGATTGTGAGTATACTGTAATATTTAGAGCCTGAAAAAGCAGACTCCTGGTAGCAATGAAGATGAGGACTGACTTTTAAGTAAATAAAGACTTTTTACATGAAGGCTGTGCAACTTCAGTTACCTCATGGCTTGGTCACTCAAAGAATAATTATGGCTAAAAGTTCATTGGTACAAGTGAGGGATCAGTACTTTCAGCACTGATAGTTGTATCTCTAGTCTCAGTTCTTGGAAAACCAGTAAGTTGTTTTTGAGTGAGAAAAACATTAAAAGGATATTCACTGCCATTTTATAAAAAAATAATCAGTGGAATAAATAATAAAGCGTGCAATACCATAATAAAGCTATGACATCTGTAACTGAAATTCAAAATATGAAGCACCATGCAGTTGCAAGTCCAGATCTGTAGTGATCTTGTAATTTTAAACCCCCTCTAAAATATTGAAGCATTTTGTGGAAAATTCCTGACAAAATAGCATTATTAAAAATGGTACTTTAAAAAAGAGGAGTGGGCTAGAGAAGTGAAAAAGAAAAATGGAAAGAGACTTGTCCTTAGATTCTGTAAAAGAGAAGGGGTGAAATGAGTCCACGAAGAGGAGTGTCTGCTCCCTGCTTTGCTGGGAAATTGCAACGCAGGGTGAGTTAGACTTAAAGAGCAGTGATTAAATGAGTATTTCTGACCCACAGCATCCTTCAGCTCAGCCTGAATCCAGCCCAGCCCATCCCTCACTGCTGCAAGCCCAGCTGGGTGACCTCCTGGAACTCCAATTGGCATATTCCTCACAAAAGAGAATGGCTGTGAGTTGATTCATTTTTACCAATAAACAGCTCTTGGTTGACGACTATCTTACAGCTAGATGGGATATTTTGTATGAAAATCATGTTTCATAATGCAATCCTCTATCAGCCTTAGTTGCCCTGCAGTGTCCACTCTAATAGTGTTTCCAAATCACTGTGTGATTGGTTTCCTTTCACCCCCGCCCCCCCCAATAAACAATGTGCAATTCCTGTAATATTATTTTTTTTTCTATTACTTCGGTTCCCCTAAGGTCCCAAAACTCCTTCCACATCCACCGTGTTGGTATCTTCAGCTTGTTTTTTCCTCCGTAGCCCTGGCAGCATATTTCAAAATTTCATTCCTGTGTTGCCTTGGTTTGTCAGCAGTGAAGGTCCGCACAGAGAGAGTACATAAAGCAGGCTGTTACTGCTGTTATTATTATTTCTATTACTGCTTTAGTGCCTTCCTAAACTGGCGTGCTCTTTTCAGAGCAGCTAAGGCAGCAAACCTCTGGGGAAAGGCTCAGAAGCAGGGCTGAAATAGTTTTCCATCTTTGCTCGTGCTTGTTTTCATTTCCTCACACCATCTCATAATGGGATTGCTTCTCCACTTAGTAGCAGCATTAGGAAACGTCACAGCTGTCCCACCAGGAGTTTACATCTTACAGCATCTGTGGTGCAGGTGAGATGGTGCTGCTTGCTAGAGATTGCAGCTGCCTTTCAAATTCAACTGTCTTTTGTCACTCTCCTCAGTGGGTGCTATGAAAAGCCTCTGGGATCCCAGCTACAATATTCCTCATCTGTAGCTTTAGCACGTGTGTTTTCATAATCAGATTTGATATAATTTATTGAGTCAGTCCTCAATTGCCTGCAATCCACTTAAATCACTGTCTCTTCTCTCCCTTTATTGCCTCAAACCTGTGTTATTCCTCCTTTTTACTTACGATTTCAGGATGCCACGGACTGAGTGACAAACATTTCATAATGGACTACTGTGTGAAATGCTTGATTATTTTGGCACACTGATTATAATAAATTATTTTCCTTTTTTTTTTTTTTTTTTAACTGCTTATTTTATTGGGACACCAGTGCTTTTAACAGCTTTATTGTTTTTCCTTTATAGAGTGTAGATTAATGCCTTCTTTTTATTTTTCTAAAGCAGTAATCACGTAACTCACTTTACTGATACTGTCACTGATGGCGTTGTGCTGTAAGCAAATATTCCCCTGTCTTCTGCCTTTGGTCTGCAGCCTGCTTACGCCTCGGTATCAATTTTGAATTATCTGGGTAATTGTCTTGTGTACAGACTGTTACACAGCCTCAAGCATTCCTGGTTTTATTATCCCACATTACTGCCTCAAAAGGAGGTTGTGTTATTCCTGTTAAACTCCTTAAACCTTAAAGTCATTTAAGAGCAACTTGCAGGGCTTCTCTGCTACTTCTTTTGCATTTGATTTGATTTTGACTTCAGCAAGTGAGTGTCTTCTGCTGTTGCAGTGTCCAACATTCCTGGCTCCATCAGCTTCAACCCAAAATCTCTACCACAAGCTACATAACACCTCTTGGAGAGGTACAGGGAAAGGCATCACACAAACCAACTCAGAGGTGGGAGGCAAAAAAACCTTTTCAGAATTCCCCACCAGGACGACCTGAATATGCTATGAAATCTTAAGTTCATTCAGCTCCGTGAGTCTGGGTACTTCCTGTGGTTTTGCTTCATCTAGCTATCTGCATTATTTGGCAGAGTCTCCCCTTGTGCCAGTTGCATCCTGCAGAGATCAATTCATAGCTGGAAGATGGGAGATGCACTTGAACTGCCCTCCAGCTGCATGCGGTCCGCTGGCAGCATTTGCCCATCCTTCCTCTCTCCTGTTATCCCACCCCTGAGAGCACAGAGCTGTGTAACAGCAGTTATCTTCCCCGCAGGAGGCTCTGATTTCTCTGGCTCAATGCACTCTGTGGCTTTGATTCTTTTACCTATGGCAGCTCCCCAGGCTGCCTGAGACCTGCACAGCTCAGGTGCATTCACTCTTTCCTCCAGCCCTTGTTCTCTACAGTGCTTATCCTGGAAACCCCACCAGTGGCATACTCCTGAATTATGTTTCTTGAAGGCCATTTTTTGCTTTTAGTTCAGCTACCTCCTGTTTTCTTAACTGAGACAGCTCTCAGAATAAGGGACCCACATAGTCTAGACCTGTCATATTTCCATCAGGGTTTCCCTAGACATGTGCTTTGGGATTGATGTCTACATGATCAGAGCCTCTGAGGTTGGCAGCTCAGCTGGGCCTGCTCGGCCATATGAGCTGCCAGATGCCTGGAAATCCCATAAAACTAGCCAAAATACTTACAGATCTAGAGACAAAAACATGGCATGTACAGATCTTCTGGACATATGGCAGCCCCACATGGGGTTGGATAGACAGGTTTGCTATTAGCAAGGTATTATCTACATAAGTGCTGGTCAATCAAAATATGCTCAGCTAGAACCAGTTCCTAAATTCATTTTGTTCTTTTAAAAGATTTTGTCTTTTTGCAGGAATACAGTGGATCTCTTATATCTTTCAGTCTGTAACCCTTATGCATATGATATTTTCTTTCTACTGAGCCATATTGTGTTTTGCCACTGGATTTCTCAACAAAATCCCTGATTATTCATATTGCCTTTATTTTGCCCATTTCCTATTCTTAGTCAAACAACATGTCTCAGAGAACAGGCAAACTTAAATATAGAACTTTACTTAGAGCAAAGATTGTGTTGATGCCCATGTATGATAATTGAAACTCGTGACTGTCAGATTACAGCAGCTTGTATCACATGTCCTCAGGGAGAACTGAAAGGGGGAATGAGAGTTGTTGCTCTAGTGGTCGTCCAGGAGGATGAGGTAACATCTCTCCAAAATTGGTTCCCTGGGTTCAGGTCTCCTTTCTTGAACATCCTCAAGCCAAGAGCAAATTCAGAGCATTTACCTTTTAGATTTCCACTCTGTAGCGTGCACCATCCAGAGTGCATCTGTGATAGTGTCACCATGGTTACCTTGAGTACAGTTTATTTTCTGATGCTAACACACAATTCTGTACCGAGTACATTGGGGAAATGAAGTCTGTGCTATTTGAGGCATACAGGTGTGGCGCTGAGGAGTCTCACCTCCCGTTCATCCATGACCATGCCAATGGATGGTCCTAATCCTTAAAAACCATTACCTGGATTTAGAGGTGCTGGATAAAGTAAAAAGCTTTTCTTCTTTCATGACCATCAGCTACATCACAAACCTGTAAGGTTCTCCTACTCTTGAACACAGGATGCATATTTTGTCTCCTTTTTATTGAGGGACAGAAAGAAAATATTGACAGTGTAGGGCAGGTTTGAGGAGAAGAAGAGAGAAATTACTTTATCCTGCAAGGAGCAACACAGTCTGGATCACAGTGTTCTGCACAATTAGTTATCAGTTTTCTGGCAAGTTTTGAGGAATATTTTTTTTTTATTACCACAAGAAAATTACGTAAAAAATAATAATGGATCTCATAAAATAAAGCTTTTTAGTAGTTTGAAAGTGGCAATGCTGGTTTCTTTAACACCGTTAATTACAGCTTTCCTATATGGTTTTAGGAGCCTTTTTATTCCTTATATTGTCACCTTCTGATTCTCGAGTTATACAGCATGTAAGATCAGAGTTAGGCTACTTTTATATAACCTCAAGGACACATCTGAACTTTATATATATCACAGAGAATTAATTTGGATTCTGAAGGCTAAAGAAAAGTTATTTCATATCCAAAAGAATCAGGTGGGTTTTTTCTTACATTTTGCATTTAACAGAATGTGTGCCAGTTTCTCTGGTTAGAAAAGTGGAGCAGAGCTCAGCCCAGTCCTGTGCACAATTGACCTCGTGTGTTATTGAGACACTCACCAAAAGAGCAGCAGCCAGGAAAGGAGAAGGGCTTGACAGAAATCTGTAACTGGCTACAGAGAAAAGATTTGATCCTGGTGCACCAGGCACCCAGAAAAGGCAATAAGAGAGAAAAAAATATAAAGAAAATTAAAGGACTGCTGTCTATCAACCCATTGCTTTTCTTTGTTTTTAAGTAGAAAAATATATCCACATGGAGCCCAGACATCTGGAGGCTTTCTTGCCACCTTTATCTCCATCAATAATTTTTTGTGGGGCATTGTTTTCTACTGTTTTCTCCCTTCATAGGACTTACTCAGCTGTTCTACTCAAAGCACTTTGATCTCTGGAATACCAAAGAGTTTCAACAGAAAGGCAAGACACATTTCATTTTATGAAATATCCCTGGCAAATATTATTACACTGCCACTAATTTTACCTGAAAGATAGAGTCAATTCTTGGTGAAACAACATAATGTCCTAAATTACCTGTTTCTGTTAATTGACTAACTGGCTGGCCTAGGATGGCTACCTCAGTAGGATATGTCTGTGATGTAAATGTCAGCACTCACAATTCTTGACAATATCTGTGCTTGACCCATGACTCATCTGTCTGCCATGTGTCACAAATTAAATCTCTCCTTCTAATTATGGGATCAATATCTACAGTATTTTTCTAAATTAATAATTGTTCAGGAAAAAAAATAATAAGAGGAAATTAGAAAAACCACAATGTGTTCCATTTATTGTATGGAAAACCATGTAATTCTTGAATATCTCAGATATTCGCATATTTAAATATTTGTTAGATAAATGAACTCCTTTTATCATCAAGAAACAAAGCTCATTTCTCCAAAGTGAATCACTAACCTCCTACTTATGCATTTATTTCTTATAAATATTTAAAGCAATTACTAAAATATTATTTTCAGTCAGCAAAATTTGAGCATTTTATTTTGAAGACATTGACAAAAAGGTTTTAATATCTCTCCTTCTCTTGTTTCTCTCTCATCTATGAGGATGGATGAGAATTCACAAATATTTCCATCAAAATACTAAGAGAACAAAAACTAGCCCAGCTTGAAATTAAAGACCACTTGGAAATACCCAAGTGTCTCCACTCCTTGCTCCATGCCAAGAGGAAGACCCCTGAAGAAACACTCATTTTCTTTTCTAGTTTAGGTGACATTTTTGTTCTGAAGTTTCATTCCACCCCAAAGCCTGTGAGAATCAGAGTGAAGTGCTTAGGGGCCTGAGACAGAATTTTCTTTGATCCAGTTAAAGGTTCCATGTGTGTCCCACTGGTGAAGACTTCCCACCTACAGCAGCACTGGATGGAAAGTCAATGTTTTCAGGAGCTCAATCCAACTTTAACTGCAAGATCACAGCCCAAGAGGTTGCCAATCCCATGGAAACCTTTAGCAGGGACCTCTTTGGAAAAATTAATGAAACAAAGAGGTGTTCATTGCAAAATTGGAGAGATGAGCTTAAGCATTCCTTAGGCATTGTGTTTAAATGTGTGCAGACGTGGCACTTGGAGACATGGACTAATGGTGGGCTTGGTATTGCTGGTTAATGGTCAGATCCAATGATCGTGGAGGTGTTTTCCAGTATTAATGATTCTTTAGCACCAAAAATAAAAACAAAAAAAAACCAAAAAACCCCCAAACAAACAAAAAAATTTCCCAAAGCAAACTAAAATAACCCCACAAAAACCATGTTTAAACATGTAAGCTTCAGATTCAGACTCAGTGACTAAAGTGCAGCTTTCTGATGCCACATTTTCTCTTTCTCTTAATTAAAAAGACAGCATTTGGTCTACTGTATTTTAAATACATCTGTCTAGTGAGGCATGATTTGGTTTATTTATATGCTTAAAAGCATTGCGCTGCTGTTAGTAATTATAAATAGATTTCTGACCTCCTAAAAATAACTAGCTGTCTCCTCCCAAAATAAATCCAGGAATGTTAATAAAAAGGAAGATACTCTAAAGAAAAGAATCCCCAAATTTTCAGCACCTCTTTCTTGCTTCTCTTGATTTCATACATTTAAGAATTGAATTTGATTATTGAAATTCAGTTAAATCACATAAATTTTGTTAAATTATCCTGTGGAGAAAGAGAAATACTTGTTCTTTCAGTAGAGTCTTTCAGTGGGATGTAAATACTGAGTTGTTTGAAATATAAGTCAATTCAAAGCTTTAGTGAGAATACAACAGAAAATTTGAAATGGGAAACAAGGCAGAAAAATTTTCATGTAATCCTTTCCACGTACTCCTTTCCACTTTTTATCATCTTTTAAAATGGTTGATATTCTGCAAAGCAATGAGTTTTATTTTGAAGTTAAGTGATAGCTGGGGCATTGCATAAAGCAAAAGGTCATTAAATACCAAAAAATTCATTAGGAAGAAAAAAGTGTTTTTACAAATCCACCCTCACTTCTTCAAATGTATTTTTTAAAAGCAGGGGAAAAAGGTTGACTGAAAAAAAAAAAAAGCAAAAAACAAAAAAACAAAAAAAAAAAAAAAAAAAAAAAACAAAAAAAGAAAAAGGAAAAAGAAAATCNAAACAAACAAAAAAAAAACCAAACCAAAAAACCCAAAAAACCAAACTATATTTTCAGCAAAATAAAATTGTAGGGAATGGAAAATGGACACAATCAATTATGAGAATTTCAGTGGTTGAGTTTTGGATCAAAAGAGAAAAGGTGGCCTGTAAGTTCAGCAGAAATGAAATGTGAGTGTAAAACCCCTTGGAAATTGATTGGAGGAGGAGACCACTTTTAGCAATCAAAGTCAAGAAGACGCCTTAGATCCACATGATGCTGGGGGGGAAAGGACATTTGTGAGTAACTCAGTGTGGGAGCTGCACGAAAGGAGGTTTTTGGATTCAAATTTGAGCAACAGAACTGATTTAACAATGATCAGAAAAAGTGGAAGTCCCTGAAATGGTTCAAGGCTGGGCTGGACAGGGTTCTGAAAAACCTGGTCTAGTGGCAGTTGTCCCTGCCCATGGCAAGGCTTGGAACTGGAAGAGCTTTAAGTCCCTTCCAACCCAAACAATTGTGATTCAATAACCGTGGCTGGGAGAAAAACACAATCAGTTTGAGCTCTTGGTTTTATTCAAGTGAACAAGGATTTCAAGCACGGTGTAAAAGAAAAAATGTCAGTGGAAATATGCCCCAGGCCACGGTTCTGTAACATTCTGTGTTTGTGTGTGTGTATCACACGGTGTGATTTTCAACAGGAACATAAGAAACCTGTTATTTCCTACAGTAAGACTATATTTTTCTTTCTCTTGCTTCACTCCACACAAATGATAAATACCTGTAAGATCCTGTCAGTGTTTAGACTCACTGCTCAGCTGGTGAAAGCCTTGTTTCTGATAGACTGATTAGCAACTAATCAGTTAATTAAATGTTTTGACCTGAAGAGAGAGTCTGAAACTTGTGTTTATCTCTACTCAGGAGATCTTTATACAGTTGCTAAAATAAGGAGTTAATAAACAGTTGAAACCTTTTTGAGGTTTCTAAGCCTGTTTCCCTCACTGTAAAGCAGCACAGGAATCTTCCCTATGCTGGTGTTTCTAAAGTGAAGCAATGAAGGCAAATCCCAGCCATAACAGACCAGTGAAATAAAAAATTCTTTTGCTCCGGCTAAAACTTGCAAAATCTTACCCAGAGAGTAATGGAGCACTTTTAAATTGCCTGTTTTATAAACACTGAACATAAACCTACTCCACCTAATTGACTTTATATCATTAATTTCAAAGAGCCAAATAGTCTCACCTGGCTACCCTTAGAGTTTCTTCCTACTATCAATAGAGAATTTTGCAGTGAAATGTGCAGCAAAAGCATGGAACAAGTCTCTAGTGCAGTGTGATTTTAAGGTTCTAGGAAACATTTGGGCTTTTGAGTTCAGTTTCAGGGAACAGGATGCAAATTTTGGGCGTATTCTAAATATTTTAATTTTATTGTTATGTTTTTGGGTTTTTTTAATGTTGTGTTATTTTTAGTTTTTATGCTGCAGAAAAACTTTTAGAAGTCTTGATTCAGTGTGATGTCAACTAACAACCGACAGCTGCACACGATTTTTTGGAAGATTGTCTCTGATCTAGATACCAAATCTAAGAGTCAGAAAATGAGCACACCTGTGGTTGTGTGGTCTTAGGAAAAAAATTAAATAAAGAAAAAAGAAAAAAATAGTGGTCATATAGCAGGAAAAAAAAAATCAAATCTAAATGAGTCATCAACTAAGATTTTTTTTTTTCCAGAGAACTAATTAACTATGGAGTATTAACTAAGTGTGGTTTTGTTGTTGTTGTTGTTGTTTTTTTGATTTTTTTTTTTTTTTTCAAATCACAGGACCTGAATCTACCAAAAGCACTGCATGTGAATATGTAGCAACTGAGGAGGGTCCAGTTTGCAATCCATGTGTACTTTTCTGGAGAATAACACAAGGATAATATGTTCGTATCATGATTTGAAAAGTACAAAACAATAATGAAGTAAACTAAAAGTAACTAAAAAAAGGGAGAAGCTTCTTAAGGTTGAAATTCCCATCCTCAGGCATAGGCTCAGGCTTCAGGAAACACATCAGATGTCCTAAGGTCTGTGATAAAATTGTTAGTAAACACGGTGAAGTGACAAAGAAAAACAAATAATGTTCAAAATTTCTTTCTTTGCTAATTTATTTGCTTCAGAGGAAAATCAAGGCCTTTCTATAAAGATCAGACATGATCAAATTGCACCCATTATTTATGCATGACTTCTTCTGAACTTTAAGGTTTAGGATTAGCTTGCTTTTAAGTGTCTAAATCCTCTGTCAGCTTCTACTTGGCCTCAGTCATAGCACTGCTTGTAAAAAGGAGATTAACAGGTAATTCCTTCTCTTGTTTTCTCACCTCACAATATTTTTTACACCCCAGATCCACACTTCCTGGGGGCTATGAGTCCATCAGCTCTCAAGCAAAAGCCTGCCTGGTGTAGCTTTGCAGTTTCACAGAAGAAGGAAACCTGTGAGCAGACTCAGTTAATTATTCAGCAGAGTGCCCTGTGCAGGACTGCTGACCCTGGTGGTACCGAGCCATGCTTCCTGCGTGACAGGCAAAATTGTATTTCTAATCACTCCTGGCTACCAAAGGACACGTGGCATTCCGCAGAAGGGAGATGATTAGCTCCGTTGTCCTGGCTGGCTTCCAGTTGGAAAAGCTTCCTCCACTGAATACAAATCTACAGGGTAATTTCAAGTATAGCTCCTTCTCCCCTCAAATGTCATGCAGCGAGTTACTCTGAGCTTTGAACAGCTGCCATGCTCCTCTGTGGAGATGGCTGCTGAGGAATATATAGAATCATTTTAAAGCTCTGGGGAATAATAATAATAATTAAAAGAAAAAAAAATCAGTATTAAGCTCCCTATATACTTAGATGGATGAGAAGAAGGGTAGAAAGGGACAGAAAGGTTTCTGATTATGGTAGCAATGAGAGTGGAAAATGCATCAAGTAGTGAATAAGGCTAGCTAATTAAATATTCTATAGTGTAATGTAAATTGCAGTGATTTGGGACAGCTGATTACTCAAACTGGTGTTTTTAC
>VWZN01010796.1:23238-49229 GCA_013396955.1 Regulus satrapa | reverse complement strand
ATTAAAAGAAAAAAAAATCAGTATTAAGCTCCCTATATACTTAGATGGATGAGAAGAAGGGTAGAAAGGGACAGAAAGGTTTCTGATTATGGTAGCAATGAGAGTGGAAAATGCATCAAGTANTCCCCAAACAGGACATTTCACATCACTGGGCCACAGATGGCACTGAAGCCATCCTCCCAACCTCAGGTTTCTCTGTGTTGATGCAAGACATCGTCACAGAGGAAAAAAAACAACTGCTGTGAAAATTGTTTGTACTAAATTATGGACGCAGAAAGTCGGGGTACTAACGGATCTGAAAGGTGTGAGGAGGGGGGACACATGTTGAGTAAATGATTGGTTGCTAAGGACAGTAAATTCCTTACACAGATCAAAGAGTTATGGGGAGTCTTGGATTGAAAAGGATCTTAAATATCACCTAATTCCTGCCTTCTGCCATGGGAAGGGCTGCCACCCACTAGACCAGGTCCTGTCCAAACTGGCCTTGACCACTTCCAGGGATGGGGCATCCAAAAATCCTCTGTATAACCATGTGATCACAATCTCACAGGAGCCTAAAAAGCAAGGTGCTTGTATATAAGCAGCTAAGAAATGAGTCTGTGCCCTCAGAAATTATTTTAGTTTTACAGATGTTATTGAAAATCGAGGAAAATATGATCTGACTGAAATATATAGAGTCTCCTTCTCTGGAGATATTAAAAACCTGCCTGGACATTATCCTTTTCAAACTGAACTAGATGAAGCTGCTTCAGCAGAAAATTCAGTCTAGATGATTTGTAGAGGTCCCTTTCAATCCCAACCATTCTGTGATTCTGTGAGACTTATTTCACCATTTTTACTCTTTTGATTTTCAAAATTTTATGTCTTTCTTCTGGAAGTTATTTCCCCTGAGTAAATATAATTTATTTTGGCCTGCAAAAAATGCATGGAAAAGAAAAAATAACTTCAGCTATGTGTTTTGTCCTACTGTAAGTATCCTACACAGGTAAAAGACCATAATAGATATGTGCTTTATAACAGGCATTGAACATTCAGATCTTCTATTTAAGATCCCCATTTGAGCCAGATAAAGATTTTTAGAGTAGGATTTAACACACAGGATGCCCAGAATTTGAGCACATTTTTCTGTTCAAAGAAACCCCCACAACCTTCAGTTAATGCCTCATATTGAAGACAAGGACAACAAAGCAAACAGAAATGCTGCTTGCAAATGACAGATTTCCCATTAAAGTTCCTGTTAAGAATTCCTGTTTGCTTCCTGGCATCCTGCTCTGATAAGGACTGCTGAGCACAGTTCTCCTGCAAATACAATGCTTGTCCATGATCTGTGGCCCATGGTTTATGCTTTTTATATAAATCAGGCCACAATTTTCCTCACATGGAAGCTGGAGTGTGCTAAGAATTTCCATTAAAAATTCCTGCCAAACTGCAGAATCCTTCTGAAATCTGTGACTGTGACAAAATGAAGAACACTGAATGAACTCAAGAGTTTCTTAAAGTCTCAACAAAGTGTCTTGATGCAGAAAACAGACCACTGACAATGATGTGGGTTTATTCAATCAATAAATATCCATTCGATAAAAAGGGTGCAACATTGGGAGTTATTTTGCTAGAAGGCTAAATAGAGTTTAAAATATTAAAGATTTCTTTAAAACAAGGGCATTGCTCCTAAAAGGATTTATTTCTTTTCCTTTTTTTTCCCTCCTCACAAAGCATCTACTGTATTAATTCCACAGTGTCAGCGTCTGGAGATTGCTTGTGTGGATTCCCAATTTCCAATCACAGTCTCCTTGGAGACAACAGTTTTATTTATGTATTTATATTTCATTCAGAAAGACTTGAATTCTGAGACAAATGTTGGAGGTACAAAATGGTGACAATGTCTGAGGGAGATGACTTGAGAGGGAGAATTGAGGAATAAATAAAATGTTTCATGTCTATCATTTCAGCAAAGTGTCAGTGCTCTAAACAGAGTTTACTGCAGGTATATGGAAGGATAACCTTGTCCTGTAGCATCATATCTTTATGTGAATATATATATATAAAAATATTTATATGTACATATGTGTAGATATAAACACCCCCATACATAAGATGAGTATTTAAAGATCATGGAGGATGGCAGAGTTGGCAATGCCATATTTCTAACTAGGCAGCTCAAAGAATGTAAATCAGGTGTGGGAGTTGTGAGTCTTTTTTTTTTTTTTTTTATTTTCTTAAAAAAAAGAAAAAAAAATTATTTTTACTTTTATGTAAAAATCCAAGGGCTGCACAGAGCCATATAAAGTGAAAAAAACAGTCCAGTACTTCCACTGAGTTCTACTAATTTAAAGGATCTCTACTTTGTTGTCAGGGGATTTATCCAAAAATTACATCACAAACCTATCTCCCAATGCCTAATACGGCATAAGGGGAATGCCTTGACTTTCTAGAACAAAACACAGTTTGTGGAAATGCAGCTGATAGATGTGGTTTATTAAGTCCACTCCAGACACATAGAGCAGCTGAAGGCTTAGTTGAAGAACAGAGTGAGTTAATATAGGGATTAAATCAATAATTTGAAGAAAACCACAGGAGGAATAGGATAAACTGATAAAAAAACATTGCTGCAAATATAATTTGAAGGATATTCCACCATATGTCTTGTCCAGGACGTGTTAGTTGTCCTGTCTCCTCTGCCAGCTTCTCTTTTTTAATATATGGATGAAAATCACTTTTGCCTACAGTTTATTGAAAATAAGTAAAATTGCTAGAAATGCATCCTTATAGCAATTTTAGTATCTTTTCAAGCACGCAGATCACATTTGAGTGACAGATGATAAGCTGCATGCCTGATTTCTGCCAACAATTAGCTTGGGCAAATAAAGTAATTGCATATGCTGGTTCTGACAGAACAATTTATTTTTTTCCCTTCTGTGCAATCATGATGCAATTGTGGGGCCAGTTGTGATTTAAGGCAGGGACTGCTTGCTATTCTGGTCTTGCACTCTTCCTTAAACTAGAGAGATGCATTTTGGCTGGTCCCTTACCAGTTGCATGATTAACTTGATTAGATGGAATAATTTCATAGCATTTCACTTAACAGTGGGAGTCTGTTGGTGCTTATGCAGTCATAATATACAATGCTGGACATTTCCACTGCCTTAAAAACCCCTGTGCTGCAGTGAAATTCACTGGATTTGTCTTTTTAAAAGAAGTGTATGATATTTAAAATGATACAGAAGACGTCTTTTAAAAATTGAGTGCTCATGGGGAGGAAAGGGATTGGTTAGATATTCTTCCAAATGTTGGCTTTTGAGAGTTTCTTTTGAAATGGAAAACAAATTCTAGCAAGAGTTTTGTGCCTGGTGGTAAAACGTTCCAATTTGTGGTGTGTTTTGCTTCACAGAATGTGTCTCACTGGAGCAACACTGCAATCAATACATTTGCCACAGTTCTGCTTCCTAAACCCTATTTGCAAATATGAAAAAGGTCCTTCCTTTTTTAATGCCGATCTTTGACCTTTCTTCTGCAAAGACAGTGTCCTAGAATTAGTTTTCAGCTCAGCCAAAAAATTTCCATGAAGATGAACTGTTTCTTCTTTGGTGTAGAACAATTTGGGGTGGAACATTTCACTTTGACCCAGGTTGAGCAGAGAAATCAAACTGAATTTCTTACATGGCATGGAGTGCTCATTCACTTATTCTCCACCTCATACACAACTATTCCCTCCTGATTAAAAATGCTTGCATTTTCCATTGGAAAATAACAGTCCCCTATGTACGAAAACATTGGGAATTCTTGGTGTTTTGCCTGAGGTTGTCTCAAAAGTGAACAGAAACTTTTTAAAAACTATTTCCTTGCTAAATTAACACTTCTTGTTGGCTGGTGTCACTTGGGACTGTGTTTATAACGTGGTCTTTTGGGGCACATTCTGCCACCACAACTTGTAGACATCTAAAAGGGAGCTGTCAGCTGATATCAGTCATCTAAGTTTCTTCTGCCACCAATAATGGATACAGGTAACTCCGTACAGGGATTTACCTGTCCTGACATAATTGTTTGAGATGAAGGGAATAAATTTGTCTCTGGATCCTTTTCCTTGACTGAAAATGACTCCATGACAATTATCTGTAATATCTGAAGTTATGGCTGGCTTGTACCTTTGTGCATTAGAATTCTATGTTTTTACAAACAAGGGTCTAAATAAGCAGACAGGAGACTCATCTGATTCCTCACTTTCCCATTTCCTTTGTTAACAAATGAGCTGAGGAAAAAGGAAAAAGAAAAAATTAATAAATACATTCAGAACTTGATCTTCAAAGACACATATTTCAGAGTGAAAAGGAACAGCAAGTTAGCTGGGATTTATATAATTTTGTTGATTTAAAAGTTTAGCAGCCAGTTATGGTAATCACCCATGACCCTTCTATTATTTGTGGAGAGGAAGAGATGGGAGTTTGTGAAAACAATGTATGTCATCTATAGCACATGTGTTTAAACCAAAGTGAAATTAATCCAATCTGAAAAGATAAAAACCTATAAAACTGTTTGATTTTTGTTTCTAACACACAATTGCTACAGCTCGTTTGTGCTACCATGTCTTTAGTTATTATTTACTCCTTCTCCAATAAATGGAAGTTGCCTTCAGGAATCCAGGAGGTTAAAAATAATTGTGAAATCATGAGAACTTGAAGATCTTTCATTTAGGACATAAGATAGAATAAAATTAAAGCCCCTTTTGCCCACTGATCAGGAACTTGTCTTCATTAAGTGAACAGAAGCTATGAAGATGAATTCAAGATAGAGAGTGTCCCTTGAGCCTGACAAAAGCAGAGGAAGAACAATTAGGATTAATGTGAATAATATGAATATGTCAGCAAAAGCAGGCAACCTGCTGCTGTCTGGGGTAAAAATGTGCCAAGTTCCCCCATCAATAAAATGCACCAGGAGGAATTTGTGTCCTTTGTCACGGCAGAGACTCCCAAGTCAACACAGCAGAAAAGTTGCTCTGAGCACACTTTTGCTGTGGGTACTTGTTGGCTCACAGAGAGGAAAATGAACATATCCAGGGCACAGACAAGTCCCACTGGGCCAGCAAGAAGAAAAATATTATTTCCCACTGGAACTGAAAATGAACACAAGCTTCATCACTGTCTGATTCAAATGCAAAAATAATGTTTTTTCCACCATGTATAATGGGAATATACTAAATACCAGGTTGATAAACACTTACAAAACTATGCAGAAAGAAAAAGAGGCTTTACAGAGCTGAAAATAATAAGGAAAAGCCAGAAGACAATGCTAGTGAAGGCAGTAAGCCAGTCTGACAGTACTTAAGGTAAATGTGTTTGGCAGCAGGAAATAAAAATGCATTAACTCTGGGAAATGGACTTCTTAGACAGAGAGATATGACTGTAGCTGTCCCTTACATGGCATGGGGGGCATCCACAGAATTTATTTATTTGTTGGTGAAGAATAACGGAGGTAAATGCTCAACAAATCAACATGAAGACTCTTAAGCGCTGGAAAACCCCAGACAACTCTGCCATTACCTTCATATTTACTGTGCAGCATTTTTTTGGGGGGTGAATGAATTTAGAAGAGTAGGGGTATTTATACCCATGGTGGTCAAGGACTAAAAAATATCGAAAAAGTCTTGGGGGGTTTTTGGGGGGGTGGGGGTTTGTTTTTTTGTTTGTTTGTTTTTGGTGTTTTTTGGTTTTTTGTTTGTTTGTTTGTTTGTTTGTTTGTTTGTTTGGGGTTTTTTTGGGGGGGTGGGTTTTTTTTGGGTTTTTTTGGGTTTTTGGGGTTTTTTTTTTAGCTTTTGGGAATTGAGGAATTCTTGAGGTCTCCCAGAGAAGTTTTTATGTAAATGTGTTTGCATGGTGGCTGCTCTCCCTCTCTCTTACCTCTTCAACATTCTCATGTGGCACCACAAACACCACTTCTCCCCACGCAGCCTGGCACTCACTTTGGGATTAGTGACTCTCATACCCCTTTAGACATGATCTTGGCCACTGAAGGAAAAGAATTTACGGAATGAAAATCAAATGAGAGTGGGTTTGGCACAGCTGGTTAGCAGAAGTGTCCCTCTCAGGGAAAATGGCTCTGCATCTATCCCAGTGAAGTGGAGCATGCTTGGGAAGATTCCCTGGCACTGGAGCATCATCGTTTACTCCAGAAATGCTTCCTGGCATGATTTTGGCCTGTCCCAACAAGCTCTTTCCCTGAACAATTCCTGGGCATGGTTTGGCAGCTGGAGCCCAGGAGCCAGCTCCAGCAGGCAGTCTGCACACAGATACCCTGCTCCAGAGCCTGGAAGAGTTTGTTAGGAAAGATCAGAGATGTCCTGTACCAGCTGGCCTCCTTGCTTGAAGATGTCTGGATACATTTAATTTGCTGGTGTAGATGTAGCCCTAGAGGAATTTGTTCCCACATGTGGAAAACAGAGTAAAGAGTCAGAAACAGAGTAAAATCTTGGCTGAAAAAGAGGAAGGAAGGAGGAGGAAGAAATGCTCAAGATAATGTTTCATTTGAGATTACTTTATTGTATTGCTTATTTTAAAACCTCAAAGTTTGATCAAGTGTCACATTAAAAAAAAAAAAAAAAAAAAGAAAAACCAAATAACATTGTGAACTCAGGTCGGGCAGTTTTGCCATTGTTTCTCAAAAATGAAAGCTGATTTCTAGAAGATGACATTATTTGGGAGATATCATAGTGCACAATGATTTTACCTCCTCAGAGTTGAAGATATTCTTCTGCACAGCTTATCACACCAATGAAACAAAAGTGAAATAAAGATCATACGTGCTTACAGAAAGAGATTGAAATATAAATATGCCAGCATTTGGTGTATATAGTTTAATGGGGTTCACTGAGAAGAGTAAGGTGAATTTAGGAGCTCAGAAAAGCAGACAGAGAAAGCAGACAAAAAGAACAGACTGTATACAGCAGTCCTGAGAAAACGGACAAACAACTTTCCCAAAATAAATAGCCAGCCCTGTATATCATGATCTCATGGGAGTAATTACTGCAGCTGACTTGTATTCTATTAAAAACTTTTGCATCAAAATCATATCTGTCCCTTTAGAGATTGCAGCAGGCGCACAAAGGACATGGAACAGACTCTGGGCGGTTTGGTGGAGGCTCCAGAGGAGGCAAAGAGGTGAAACTGCCGAGCTGTGGTGAGGGCAGGAACTTCTCCAGTCGCAGTCTGTTCTCTGAAAACCCACAGAGGAATGGAGGGATCCTGAGAGCATCCATGCAGATGAGCTTGGAACAGGGATCCTGCCATTAACTCATGGATAGCAGGGGCTTTTCCAAGACTCATTTATCAAGGAGCAAGGAAAGGATCTCCAACAGTCTCTGCAATTTTAAAGTTTCTGTTTATATCATGTAAAGTTGACTATACCCCCTGCTATCCTACAATATTGACCGCACGGTTGTTTTTACGAAGTGAATTAAAATAATAGGAAAATATAGATTACTGAGGAGAAAATATCTCAAGGGAAACAAAACTGTCAATAGACATATCTTTAAAAAGGTTTGCACCACTGAGATGAGACAACGTAGACAGTTTAAGGTTTGGAATTATTCGGAGATGTTTATTAGAGGATAATGATTTTCTGAAGGAAACAGACATGAGATATTACTCTATTTCTGATCACCATGATATTAAAAAGATATTATATCACTTACAAATGCGTGGTGAAAGCAATAAAACTAATTTGCTGTAAGGACTTTATTATGTTTTTTTTTTCCATTGGAGTCATTTAAGAGGAGTTAAAGAGAAAGAGGAGTTAAATGAAAGAGTCAATTGCTTTCTGGAGCACACAGCTGTTGTGAAATAAGTATCACTCATAATGCTAAAGAACCATGCAGGTAACTTTGGACATGGAGAAAGGGCCATGGAATGGAATGTCAACGGAAATCAGTGCTCGGAGACACAAAGTCCAATGTCCCATATTAGTGTGTATTTGTATTTGTACATATCAGGGTATGTATTTGTAATTTATATTAGCCTTTTAAATAAATATACCCAAGAAAAAACTGAGGGAAAGACCTAATTTTCCAGAATGTTCTCTTCCTATAGATTGTGTATTTTTGGGTGAAGGCCAGGGAATTCCAGAACAGGTTTTGCAATGTACGTTCTGTAGAAAATCATAGGAGTTTGAAGCAGAGCTCGTGAGAAGCTTAAGTGTTAGGTGAAGATTGATTCAATTCCCTGATTTTCAGTCCACACCATCTTTTATAGGCAAGAAACTTCCAGATGTTTCTAAGGCTCATGAGAAGCCGTGGGTGAAGCTACAGGTGCTTTTGGTCTCTGTAAACAAACACCTGAAGAAAATGAGGATTAGACAGACTGGCTCCTGTCCACTGCCCTTGTAAATTCACAATGAGTTTATTTTTGGCAGGGTGACCTTTGAAAAAGAGTTTCTTTAGGAAAAAACAAACAAACAAACAAACAAAAAAGCTGAGGCAGAGCAGCAGCTGTGCCAGACCTACCTGTACAGCTGGCAATGCCAAAAGTGTATTCAGAATTATTGCTTAGCTGTCATTTATGTCTTGTGAACTCTCTATGTTGCCTCATAACTAATGGAAGGGGAAAATTAGTGCTTTAATGACAATATATCATGAATAACCACTATTCTTAGCCCAGAGGGAGGAAAAGAAAAAGTAGGACAAATCCTGTTATTATATTATGTTCTTAACCACATTTTGATCTACAGAGCTCTCAACATTACTCTTGGGATAACATGGTTAAAGACAACAAAATGCTCTCAATTATGATTTATAAATTATTTGCAAAAGAATACAAAATGTTTTTAAAAAATTGCAAACAACCTAAAGGCTTTTATGTTTTTCATCATGAAGAGCTTTCAGTTGGGATTAGTCCTTTGAGACACGATGTTCTGCTTCTTTTTCTTTTGAAAAGTAAATTTAAAGCATAATATTTTATTTATTTATTTTCCTTTATCTTTTCAAAGCAGTAGGGTGCATTAAAAATACCATGATATCCTTGACAACTGGGCATGTTACACAAAGAGACAAAGAAATCACTCATGTCAGGAAATCTGTGTACTTCTTAGTGTATCATCAATATACAAAATTGCTTTTGGAAGGGCAGGCTGTATTCTCCAAGTCAATGAAAATGTGAGCACAGCTGAGTGGGTCAGCCCCCAAAAATTCTAGAATTTTTCATCAAAGGGCTATTGTTCCCCTTCCAGCTCCCAAAACAATGCATCCAAACGAATGACTCAACACCACATTCATGAAGCACTGGGGTGGATTTTGTGGAAGGCACTGATGAAGGTTCTGCCCAGATTGTATTTCCAGCATGTATTGGAAAACTCAGATAAAATGAAATAACCATGATTCCATACAGGAGTGAAGATCAGCTTTTTCCTCCTAAATTTGTATTTTAAAAGGAACTATTGCCTACTGATTTCTGGTCACTTTCACACAATCATAAAGGTTTGGGCTTTTTTTATTATTATTTTGGAGGCAGCTAAGGCAGAGAAAACCAAAGGTCAAGGTGAGCAAGGGACAAGGCTGACAGGAGCAGGGGCTCAGCAGCTTCTGCAGAGTATTGTGTGTGTGTTTAGGAGGGTGAGTTTGTTGGGAATACCTGCTCAGTCTCCCTTCTGGCTGCACAAGGGGCAGGGAATCGCAGCCTGGTTGTTTTGGGCAGGGATGTGAAGGTGCTCCTGGTGCAGAAACTCTGCTGCTTTTCATCTCTGGGGAACTGGGAAAGCAAAATTCCCCAGGGCTTGAGGCCTTCTAGAGGTGGAGTCCCTTACAACCCAGAGGCATAAAGAATTTATCAGAGGAAGATTCAGATGCTGGCCTATAATCCAGTCTAAGAAAGACACACCTCCATCTAGTTCCTTAAAATCACAATATTTTCTCAGTATTTTCATCCATTATAATGTGTACCTTTTCTTTAAGTTGAATTGATAGTCCCTCCTTAAATATAAGCCTCTTCCATGAAAGATTCAAAACAAATTGATCTCATCTTTCACACTTTCCAATCCCAGTTGCTATATTTTCCTGTTCAACAATATGATTTATGCATATTCATTGGCACAAGTCAAAGTTTCAGTTAAATGTCAAAGCTGCAGTTCTTTAAAATGCTTTAACCATTTTGCATTGTGCTCTGCCATCTCAAGAAAAAAAAAAGTAAAAAAAAAGTACTTGAAAACAGGAGTTCTGAAACTGCATTAAAATGTATGTATAATTCATGTATTAAATTACTATATAAAGAATACAGCTTAATAGGTCAAAATCTTGTTAAAAAAATGCAGTTTGTAATAATCTTTGACATCCTGTATTTCCTTGACAGCAGAACAAAGCTCCACAGAATAGATTGCCTTCTTTTATGCAACAATATGATAACCAGGGAGGTTTAACATTCTGGCTTCATGCCTTGCATATGGCTCCTGATTTTTTTTGTACCTCCAAAACTTTTGGTGGCCAAGTGATCTCTGGTAATTTTGTTTTGTGATAGCTTTGTGCCTTGGCAACCACCCAGAGTAAATCTAAAATTTTTATCTTTGCGCTCTAAATTTAAATGTAGATGTCTAAATGAGCAGTCTTCAGATAAGGACCAGTTTACCCAGTAGTGTGTTAAGTCACGTTGTCCTTTGTCCACTGCTGATTTAGGGTTTAATATTTTCCTGACTTGAAAAATACATCAGAATGGCATCTTTACTGCATATATATTTTCTGTTGAACCTGAGTAACAGTGTTCCTTTCAGTCTGCATGTTATATCAGAGTACTGGATGCTCTGAAATAAATCTGGGTATTTAAAGAACAGCAGTATTGTCAGCATCTCGAATGTAATATTATCAACTTCCAATTCTTTTCTGTAAATTAATTCAACATTTTCTAGACCACTGATAGGAGGAAACATCCTAAAAAATATTTTGGTTTGCAAAGGTATCTGGTCACCTGTATGACAGAACTTCGCACTGAGAATGTTCTTCGTTTTTTCCATTCCTGTTACTTCTTTTTCATTAGATGTCCTTTGGATTGAAAGTACAGACCTCTATCATGAAAATTCAATAGTGATGATGCACTTAGCTCTCACATATTTTATTATGAATATATCTAATTTTTTGGGGGTACAAACTATCCCTTATATTGCAGGTGTTCATTGTATTCCTCAGGATCTAAGTGTCATTGTTCGTCTACCTTATTAGTCTCGCTTGGTTCAGAGTTTAGGTTATAGGGCTTTGTTTTCAGAATTCATTACCTCCTTTTACAAACTCTAAAACATATATGTTAGAAGAGACTGTATGCATACTTACATTATGACCTAAACTCTTTGAACTAGAATATCTCTGGCCTGACCCAAAATACATTCTACAGTGCTTTCCAAATCGGGCAGTACCAACACTGAGATTTTTTTCCAGGAAAAGTTCTCTAGCTGCAGTTCCCTGGTATCTGCTTCTCTGATACAGTCTTAAAAATCATGTGATTTAAAGGCCCTGGAAATCCATTCCAGTGATGAAATTTCTTTCACAATATGATACTTATTTATCCTCTAACTTCATTTACTACCATTCCAAATAAAGAAAATATAAAGCAAAAGAAGGAACCCTAAATTTCAAGAGAAACCACAAAACTTCTGCAAAGTAAAGGCTGAAGTGTCCTCCAAAAATTTAATACAATAAGACAAAATGGTAAATAGTGCAAAGAAACCTGAAAATCTAATTTTAAGTTATATCAAAGACCCCAATGCCTGAAACTTGATGTACAACCTGTGCAAATCAATCAGGCTTCCTCTTAAAGTTCAGTGTTAAAATAGATTTGTAGTTGCTCAGCTTTTATTTCCCCTTTTTCAGTAGAGAAGTATTCAGATCAAGAAAGATGTGTAGGTTCCTTGTTCCCAAAACCTTGTTTTCCACAGGAAAAGAGTGGACAAGAACTCATGAACTTGCTTTCTGTACTGTTTTAAAATGCAAATAAATGTGTCCACCATTCCACACTTAAATATCACTAAAACTGCCTAAGAACAAAATTCAGATTTCTGACAGATTTTTCTTCCAAGTTTTGTATAATGTGACCACAGAGGAGACCACGGTGGGGCAGACACCCACAGCAGCCCACAGAGAAGCCCTTGGTGGAGCAGGAGGGTATTCCTGAAGAAAACTGGACTGGGAAGAGCTCCTGCTGGAATGGAATTTTGTGCAGCCCTTGGAGTCTCAGGAAAAAAAAAAACAAAAAACAAAACAAAACAACAACAAAAAAAAAAAAAAACCAAAAAACAAAACCAAAAACAAAAACCCCCCAAAAAACCAAAAAAAAAAAAAAAAAAAAAGAACCCCAAACAACTGTGAGAGTTAAGATGCATCATTGCCAGCTGTAACCTCCTCTCCTCAACCCCCCAGGCTATCCAGGGCCAGAGAGGAGCCAAGTGAGCAAAGGAGAAAGGAAAATTGTTGTTTAAACATTTGTATTTTAGTTTCTTGCCACCTTAATTAATAACTAAAAATGCCATATTTAAATAATTCTTTTTTATTATCAATAAATTGAATTAATTTCCCCTGGTTTTCCCATGGTGGTAGCTGGAAAACAATCTCTCAATATTTGTCTCAGTCCACAAGGTTTCTCTCTTATTTTTCCCCCTTTCCCCACTGAGGGGAAAGAGTAGAGGAGTCTGGCTGGAAGCCAAGGCTAACTCAGAGTGTGTCAGGTAAGATTGGTTTTCCCCATTATAACACTCTGTATTTATCTGTGTTGAACTTCATTTGACATTTTATTGCCGAGATACTCTGGCCTCTAAGATTCTTCATAGCCTGTCCTGCTCCTAAGTACCTCATATGATGTTGGATCATCATAATTCACATCATATTATCACCACACAGATCATCCCTCTTCTGTAGGTCATTTCTTGACAGACTAAACAGAACGAGTTCCAGGACAGGCTCCTGCACAACTGCTGTGATAACCATCCTGCATTTCAAGACATGATCTTTTGCAGTTATCCTTGAATTCCTGCCTTTTAACCAAAGATTAATGCAAGTGAGGTCTTCCCTCTCATCCCCTGATATCAGTGTTCTGGCAGCCTATGCAAAAGCCTGTGTTAAAATTCTGTAGTAAATTAAAACAGACTATATAACTCCTGCCACTTTATCCCTTACATTCCTTGAGTTCTTTAAACATCACCTTCAACAGAAGCCATGATTATTCTTCTCAAATAAAAAATAATACAAATATTCAAGGGTCTGTTCTATAATATTTTAGTGTTACTATTAATTTTTCCAATGGACATCTTAGGTTTAAAGGACTGTTAGTCCCTGAGCACATCTGTAAATTTCCTAAGAACTGCTCTTTCATCCCGTGTTTTTGTCTTCAGACACCACGAGGTTTGAAGTGACAGGTTACATGTATAATATATTTATTTAATCTGTGTGTTCCTCTAGAGCTCTAGAGGCAATATCATCTGGTCCTGGTAATTTGTTAGTGCTCATTATGTGCATTTTTGTTAGAATCTCTTTCTGCTTTGCCAGATAGATAATGCTGCAGTGATCAGGGCACTTCTGTGTAGCCTGGTAATCCCGTGGCGTGTTCTGATCCAGAAATATTTTCCCTGCCTGTCTGCACAATGCAGGAGATGATTCTGAAAACATCATCGTGGATTGGCACAAATAGCGTTGGATTCTTTAATTCAATGTGTTAATGGTTATGAGGTATCTGAATTTCATTTCTTCCTTTTGCTGGTCAGGGTTAAATTTCAAACTTCCAATATTTCAACCCCTCAGTTTTAGTTATTCCACAAGGGAGTTTTTTGAGCCTCCTGCTGAAACTGCTAGACTTTAGAGAACAACTAAATATTCATTGGGCAAAAGGCTCTGTGATCCTAGTGATTAGGGTATTCATGTGGCAGGGGAGACGTGAGTTCCTGACATTCTAATGAATATTTACATAATTTTGTGTGAAGTATTCACTGGAGCAGAAACAGCAAGTTGCCTGATCACTTACCTATAGAATCATAATTTTCTCGCCTTTCAGCTCAATTAATTTTTAATTGTGCCTCACAAAGAGGGACAACCTCAGGAGGAGGAACTTTCTTCACAGAATGTCCCAGCACATGTGAAAATTTACCTATAGTTAGTTTTCAAACTTTCTCAAAAACTGAAGAGATTGTAACCTGTTGCTTGGATTTTCTCAGGGTGCTGGGCCTCAGGAGGCCATCACCTTGTCTTTTCTCTAGTCATTTTTTGTTTTTTTAAACATGCACTTTTTTGACAATTTCTTGGACAAGATTCAGCATTTTAAATAACAAATGTAAAATGCTGTTACAGTCCCTGAAAGGACTACAAGTTATTCCTTTTTTTTATATATATATACCATGGTCCCTGGCTGGGTGTGGTGGTTTCCCACCTTGGTTTCCAGAATTCCTGGTACAAATTCTCAGTGTTTCTGCAAACCTCTGCTCAATATATTCAGAAGGTGTATTTTTAAGAGTGTAGGGAAATGGGAGCATCCAAAGATTTTTAAATGGCAGCACTGCTTTACAAAGAACTTGATAAGTAAACATCTGTCTATGCTTTATGCTGTTTAATTTTGGTTCTTTTACTTGATATTATGAGGCTGCTTCTAGGAACTGGCTGCAAATGCAATGGAAAGGTACATGGAAACAAAAATGGCCTTGGAGTCGGGATTTTTTTTTTTTTTTTTCCCCCTCAGAGTACTTTAACATGGAATTGTTAGCCTTCAGAATTAAACTTCATAACCAAATTCCCAGAACAGGTCAAGATTTCAACTTCTCAGCCTCATGTAAGCCAAAACAAAATATAAAAAATCTATTGTCACTATAAGGGCTCACCTGTGCTCGAGACTACAAATAGTGTATTTGACATTTAAAACTTGAGAAGGTCCCCTTGCCCCAGATTCATAAAAATACACCTGGATAGAGTGAGCAGAGGTTTGCAGAGACCCAGAGAATTTGCACCACAGGCATTCATGGGGCAGGGAAGCTGTGAGTTCCATGATTTCCTCAAGATTACACATACAAAGTACTCATGACAAAGAAATGACAAATGGTAGCTGTGGTGTGTGCTTTGAGGTCTGAAATTCTGTAATAAGTCCTTCTGATACCTAAAGTGGCAAATTTGAATTCAAATTCAATTAATTCCTTACATTCCTAACCTGTTTTATTGTTGCTGGTTGTTGTTATACCATTATTGTTGTTGCTGTTTGTTAGTTTGGGGTGGGTTTTTTAAATGTTTTGTTGCTTTTGTATTTGCTTTCTTTTAACAAAAGAGGGAGTAACTCCCTTTCATGGGGCTTTTCTCCCTGATGGTTCATCAATGATACCAAATTCAGAGCCCTGCTATGCTGTAAACATAAAGTAGAGATTTTGCTGTGGCTTGAAATACTGGAATGAGCTGAGCTAATGAAGCAGAGGGAATTCAGAAACTGTCTGACTACAGAGATTGCATGTTCATGAGACTGTCAAATATTTGTCCTCATGTATTAATTGCCTCAGATGAGCTGCTCACCTGGATGAACTGCTATCCAGACACTTGTACCAGCTTCTTGCAGAGATGTCTAGGCAGTGCCCTTCTCATAGGTCTTAAAATTATGAACTTGTGCTTCTTAATGGTGTTCCATTCAGTCTTATGTTTAATCACATGTAAATTAATGTAGTACACCTT
Organism: Regulus satrapa; assembly: GCA_013396955.1. Lineage (NCBI taxonomy): Eukaryota > Metazoa > Chordata > Aves > Passeriformes > Regulidae > Regulus > Regulus satrapa. The sequence goes on along the minus strand of VWZN01010796.1, from coordinate 33,580 downwards.
GATATGACTGGTGCTTGTTTCCAGCTGCACCCTCTCACTGTCAGAGTCAGGTGTCACCTGGCAAAAAAATAAAGTAGTGGCACAAATCCAATAGTACAGAGAGAAGGGAAACAAAAAAAATCTGTTTATCACTTAAGACTGCATGTATAGAGATTTTAGCTTCAGGGTAAAAACTATCAGTACAAGTGGTTATTTCTGAAGAGGAGAGGAGCAGTGAGAAGAGCAGGTTTATTTTAGACAAGATTTGGTGGGTCTTTACTCTCTTACTTTAACATAAAAGAGAAACATGGTCTATCTTCTACTACATTGCCTTCAATAAATGGCTAATTATCTTCAATGATGTTAAGCCCCAGACAAAATAGAAGCAGAGAAAACCACAACAAAACATCAGAGATGTCATCTGAGATCAGTTTGGTTGGCTCTGTAATGAATTTTTCCCTGTGACACACTGAGCCTGACATCTGATACAAGACTCAAAAGACCTCAGCCCAGTAAATGAGATCTGGACTCATCTTTGACCTATAATTTCAAATTTTCAGTCTTGAACATGACTGCTCTGTCTCAGCCTATATTCCAGCACATTTTGCATAGCCCAAGCCCACACAGAGTTCCCGAAGGAGGATTTCTATTTCCTGAGTAGCCCAAGGAACACCATGTCACAACTCCTGTTAGTACATGGACAAAATGTGTTTATTTGCTCCTGTGTGCCCCAGAAAATGTAGTAGTGGCTGCTTTTCCAGGGCAGCCTGGCACAACGTGGATGTGGCAGCAGATCAGCAGCCAGCAGAAGTTTGGAAGATTTGAGCTCAGTTTTCTCTGCTTAACAGGACCTCACTCCGCACTCCTTGTGGTTTTGGCAAGTAGGTCAGCCAACAGATTCAAGGCTGCTTGGAGGGAGGGCAGGACACCTCAGCAGTGCCAGATGAAAAACCTTGCACTGTGCAGAGAAAGAATTCAGAATTCACTGGACTGGAAAGAGAGCATGAACACCATGGCAGGTCCAACAGAAAACTGGGGATGTCCTCTGGGAGGACAGGGAGGCTTCAGCTCCACTTCCAAAGGTGTTTTATGTGATCGTTCCCAGTTGTATTTTCATGTAAAATGCATCTCCTATTAGCAGGGATTGAGACCTTTGTCTGTTTCTGCCTACAGTCACCAGTAAGTGCTGCAAGCATTCAAATGTGCTGTGAAGTGGGAATTAAAATTATCCCAAGGACTCTGAGTCAATCCTCCCTCAGAATAGTTGTATGAGGCTCACTAATGTCTCCAGGTATTGCAATAAACACCATCAGTACAAGTTGTGTCCTCTACAGCTTTTGTCCCTCACAACAGATGCTCCCTTTAAACCAACTCTTGGCAACAATCTCATCCCTATTTATCATCTTCAGACTTTCTTTTTCCAAGTCACTCTAGCAGAATCTACAGAAGGTTCACAGAGAAGACACAGCTGGTGTCTCAGCTGCCTGACTCCTAGATGGCCTGAGCCAAAGGCAGAGCAGCCTGCCAACTCTCTGGAGCCAGAGCTGCCTTCCTGTTCACTATCAGATTTATGCAAATATCCTGGCACTGGTCTAAAAATACCTGGATTTAGTCAAGAGAAGCAGAGAAGTGTAGAAATCTCACACCCTGCTCTCCCATCATCATCTGCCTGCTCCATGTGTTGTAGCTGGAGCCACACAGTTAAACCTGGGCTGTGGTGTTATCTGGGAACAGGTTTATTTCCTGACAAAAAAACCCCAAAAAGCCCCCAAAACCCCCCAAAACCACACCCTCCCAAGCCATGCAACAGAAACACAGGTTCTTGGTCAGAGAGGAATAATTTCACTCTTTGCTTGTTGCTCACAAGTGCACTGTGAGCTTGTGAGGGCAGCCAGCCAAGGGGGATCAGTGCCCTGACACAGGGCAGGAAAGCTGCTGTGCTTGTGTTTCCTGAGGGGTAATCAATAGTGCCAGGTAGAGACACTGAGATGCGCAGAAACTGAACTGCATCTCCTTGGAGATGAATGGCTCACTATAGCTCTGGTCAGCCACGAGTAATTTCAGTAAATAGGCTAATAATTAGATTTCAATTATGGAGAGTCATAGGGAACAGACTGAAATATCTGTCTTTCTTTGGTAGTTTTTTAGGACTGTTTGGGGAAAATATGAGAGCTATTCCATAGGATGATACAAGTGGTTTATTGTTGATCTTTATATAAGCTGCAGGTTGCCTGCTGACTTGGACTATGTGCTTTGCATTTAGCAATTAATCTGAAAGTTTATGGTCTTTTTCTGAATTTTAAAGATGGAAATCCTAAGAAATCCTAAGTCAACAGACTGAAATAAAATATTACAAGAAAGCTTGTAATATTACATCAAGTTATAATTGTTTTCCCCAAAGAAATGAAGTTTTGAGTATCTTTGTTTACTTCCACAAGTCATTAAACAAGCTGTAGACCTGGATATTAGGATAAAAAGAAGATGATGCCTCCAAGACCAGCTCCTAGAGGAGATGATTGAGAATAAGGAACAATGCATGTGTTTCTCCTTTGCTTTACAGATTTATAAGTGGAAGAAATAATGGACAACATTACAGTGAATTGACGAAATCATTTTACATTCTGCCAATATAGCTTAGAAAACTTTTTCCAGGCTACAGTTCAAGGAAAAATCTCTGACCAAGGATTACAATCTGTAGACATTAACAATTTCAAGGGTGAAACTATTTTGTTTGCACCAAGGTAAATTTGTAATTTACTATCTGCAGTTCAGTGTATAAAATGTTGCTAAAGGAACCAACCTCTTAAATCATTAAGACCACATAAAATCAATGAATTCTTCATCAATCACTATGACTACAGTAATTTTTGGAGGTTGTGAGGGACAGGTCTTTTACAGACCGCACAGCTGGTCTTTAGATTTGAAACTTAAACTGAAGACTCCCTTCTCCAAGCAGAATGTCCTTAATGTTTGCACATGAATACACTGTTGTGTGAACTACCTAAATAAAATAATTATTTATTACCCTATGGCAGGCAAGGGAGGAGCTGTGACCAGAGCAGTATTTCTGAACTTCAGCCTTTCAGTGAAATTTAGGGGCTGCCACAGATCTCCCTTCCACTGACACTGAAGACTTTTTTCCAGCAGATGCTTCCTGGTTTCCTGTCAGGAGCACAGAGCTCTCCCCACTTCCCATGGATTGCATCTCTCTAGTTCTTCCTGCAATCATGACAGTCCACAAACTCCTGTTTACGTGGCAGACGACATCTTCGCCTTTCCTGAGCCTAACAACTCTCTGCAGTGCAGCTTTGAATAAACAGAAAGTTAAACTCTTTTATCTGGGTTCACTCAAAAGTACTGAATGCATTTTTTTGTAGTGCCACCAAAGTAACAAAATTTTTGCACTGCAGGTAGCAGTCATTCCCCTGAAATGCACCTTTTGAGGCAGTTTACATTATCATCTGTGTTTCCTTTCCTAGAAACAACACAGAAACAGCATGAATTTCTCTAAGATATATTGAGGGGGTATCCCGCTGTTCTGTGAAGTACTTGCATGAAGGCCTGTTATTTCCAGAGCACTATGAGTGAATAAAAAACCTTGCAAACACACGCACAAACCTGGTGCCTGCTGGGAGGAACTGATAGCGTACTTCAGCCCCATGATAAGAAGTCAGGTATGAGAACTCACATTTTATACACCAAGCAAAAACAACTTTTTTTTTTTTCTTTTTTTTTTTACAATAAATAAAGTTCTGTCCATCTTTTTGTTTGCCTTCTACTTTCTTTTTTTCCTTTAAAAAGATGATGAAACCTGATGAGGAAGAGAGCCATGAATTTGTGTCATGAAATAAAATCCACCTCCCCTTTCATTCCGTATTGCAGATTTCCTGACCTCTCCAGAGAAAATGCTTTTACCTGATTTTCCATGCAGTAGAATTTCTGAACCATTCATTCTGAAAGCCCTGCACATCCCACATCATCTGTTCTCTCCTTGTTGCATACATAAACTCATCAGATATGAGAAGAGATGAATACAATTTAAGTGAGAGGGCTGCAGAGCAATCTCCTAAATGCCGAGAGAGAAATGCAAGGTTTNCGAGAGAGAAATGCAAGGTTTCACTTCTGATTAGAAAGGTTTGCTGGTTGGTATCTCTAATTGATTGGCTTTGCTCTCAATGTCTGTTTTAGTTTTAAGAGGAATTGAGTGATCCAGCTAAGCAATACTGTGACTATTTAACTTGGCAGAAAAAAATGCAGTCTGCTTTTCTTTTTTNTGCAGTCTGCTTTTTTTTTTTTTTTTTTTTTTTTTCTTTTTGATCTTTCAGCAATCAAATTTTCTTATAGTAAAGTAAATAGGTTGCCTAAAGTGGAGTTAACTAAACAGCATAGGACATAAATTATGGAAATATTTCGTTTATAGGGTAGAATCGATTTCTCCTTTTCAAGTAGGGACCCTAATCTATACTTACTAGACATTTCTGAAGGGAAACTCTGGAAGCCTTGTTGGAATGCCCTCAGCCCCTTTGTTCTCTGAGCCATGTAGGTGTGTATAGCACAAGGCTTCTGCTTTTAAGGATAGGAGGCCATGAATTCTCCACACACCATGTTTCAGAGGTGTAATTACAGTTATTTCAATGAAGTAGTTCCTGGCTGGTTTCTGAGTAGGTAATAGAGAGAAGCAGCTTTGGCAAACGGCAAGAACACTGAAAATTTTCAAGAGATGGATTTTATTATTGCCTGATCAAAGTGACTGATGAGTACCCTCGTAGAAGTCTTATTTCAATTTTACAGAAAGGGATATCGCACCTTTTTATAATGTTCTTTGAGACATTTTGTTGAAAAAAGCTCTGTAAGAGCCAAACAGAATTGCTGATATTACAAGTGGACCACATGCAGAAACAATTCCTATTCTTTTGAATTTAAAAGATTGTATTCAATCACTTTGTTTTTCTGTCTCATTGTACTGTGTATATTGTGTGGTTTGCTTTTTACAGCAGTAAAGGCATGCTGAGATTGCTTCCTGCAGAAATACTTCCCTGTTCAGAATACATTTGAGCTACTTGAGAATATTCAGGTGTTATCCACCTGTTTGCTTTCTCTATAGGAAATCCTTATCACTGTGACCCCTGGAGTGTGGCTTTTCTCACTATTGGTACTTGCATTTGACTGCATGCTTTCAGTGCAGAGGTGAAGACCAAAAATACCTGAAACAGGCTGTTCTTGTGCTTGTCACAGAGCAAACAGAAAATGGACTTACACGAGTAAAAAACGATTTGGAGGTTAACAGATTATCTGTGCCCTCAGGGATGTGCAGAAAAATTAAATTATTTTTATTTGGAGTTAATCTGGATAAGGTAGAATTTCTCATCATAATAGTTAAAGACTTTTATGCAATCTAAATGACTTTAAAAAGCTATTTTAACAGGTGGCTGCACAGTGATAAATGTACACTCACAACATCAGTGGTATCAGCCTTTATTTTGATAGGGCAACTGCAGCTGAAATATCCTTCGAAACCTCCCCTTAATTGATCTAAATGGTGCAACATCCTCTACAGAGATGGTAAAGAAACATTGAAATATTTTGCTTCAGTACCAAAAAACCTGTAATTTATTTTTTCACCTTTTTTTTTTTTCCCCTTTCTTAGTTGATTGGAAGAGGAATGATTTTATTCAGAGGCTAGGTCAATAGCCATGAGTATAAAGAAGAGAAGCAAAGACTTTTCCCTACATCAACAGAAATATTTGAAACCATCTGCACATTCAAATACCAAGGAAGCACAACAGTAGCCAATGAATGTTGCTCTAATAAGAACAATATTGATTCTTGACTATTATTTCTATAATTCTCAGATTAAAATTAATGAAGAACTCCCCTCTTAACATTTCCCTGAAGTACTAAAAACAATGATCACATTACATTTGAAAATCAGCTAGAGCTGTCCCAGTGAGAGTATAAAAATCCATTTACTTCACACCTTCTTAAATCCTCTTAGTGCCAGAACAGATTAGCGTGTGAGGGGGAAGTAAGAGTTTTTATTTTAATTGAACTGGATATTGACTTTCTCAGGGAGGTTGGATGGAGAGGTGAGTTCTCAGGAGGGAGGGTCCTCAGTGAGAAACCTTCTGGTAAGAGGCCTCCTTGTGATGTTTGACAAGTGCAGGGAAGGACACATTAATCTTATGAGTGCTGCATTTTGTGACTCTCTAAAATGAATGGAACTGTATTAACACTGGCCTTGAATGCACTGTAATAATGCTGGCTATGAATGAAGGGAGCTGCATTAGCATTAGCTTTGTCATAGTGATTTTTGGGGGCAGAATATTCCCCTCATTAAAGTACAAGCATATTTGTCAAGGACTTGGGATAAACAGAATTAAAGTAGCAGCCTTTTTACACTGCTTCTTTTCAGAAAATTAACTAAGAATTGACTCCTATCAAACCAATCCACAAAAAAATGACGGATATTTAGAAAGTTTATTTCTGCAGAAATTAATTTTATTCCAAATTTCATGTGCAGTAACCAGTAGCCTGTCCAGAAGTGTTTCTTATTGCCTGATTATAATATCTCAATTAAGTTTTCTATTGTTTTTGCATGAAATTATAGAAACTTTCAGATTGAAAAATCCTTCTAATATTACCAAGTCCAACCATTTTCCCAGCACTGCAGAGGTCACCACTAAACCGTGTCCCCAAGTTCCACATCCAACTGCTTTTAAATAACTCTGGGTGCTGTGGAGCCAGAATTCAAATCTATTTGCTTACTTGGCTTATTTGACATGGCTTACACATCCACCTTCAATAATGCAAAAGTTGTTTAAACATAATTTAGCATTGCCACCTAACATCCTTTAGTAAAGCAATTTTATTTCTTCAGATTCCCATCTGAAGAAATATTCCCATACGAAAAAATGCAAAACTCTGATTAGTTCTCTTCTCTGAATAATCTGAAGTCCCTGAAAACAAGCAGAATTATGTCCTCCACATATATAGGACATCTGGAATCGCCTTGTCAAGAAATGCTTCTGCAGGTTTCTCATCTTATCAAGATGTATCAGAAAGAAATTTTTAAATCAATACCACTATTTAGAACTGGGAGTGGAAGATAAAGTGCGTCTGTGCATAGGGAAGGACACTCAAATGTAGCTTTTTTGTTTCTCTTGAAAGGGAAAACCAAGGTACAGATACAGAGGAAGGGTGCAATCTGGATTAAAAAAAAACAACCAAAAAACAAACAAACAAAAAAAAACCCAAAAAAACAAAAACCAAAACAAAAAACCCACAAAACCAAAAAAACAACATAACAAAAAAAAGAAAAAAACCAAAACAAAAACAACCCATACAAAAACCAAACCCAAAAAAACCCTAACAAGCCACCACCAAATAAAAATTAATCAAACCGCACCCCCCAAAAAAAAACAAAAACAAAAACAAAACCAAAAAAACCTCCTAAAAGTTCAGGGAAGCCACAAAAAAGTGTCAGCCCCCATTAATTAATTGAAAATTGGGTGACCTTTATATTCCCTGCATCCTTGAGAGGGTTTGGCTTGCTGCCATGGGAATGAGTCGCTGCAGTCCTGTCAGTATAATTACAGTTACCACCAGGCAAATCATCTCAAACCTTCTACTGTTCTCTTGCCTCACGCAATAATCCTTCAGCCACCCTCCAGCAGCAGAATTTGAGATGTGTATCTGCACTCTCCAGTTCCTATCTAAGCTGCCTCTGCAGTTTGACATCTCAGTGCAACCTTCTCCCCATTCCCGAGTGATCTGGTAGTGAAAGGCCTTTTAAACCCCAGCAGATGAATGGCTTTTAGCCACAAGAAAATTAAGTTTTGTCGTGACTCAGGAGGATGAAGTTGTGTAGTTGTGCTGTCTATGATTCCTCTTGCTCTAAGGCATTTGCTGCTCCAGTTGGGTTTCCATTTGGGAAGGGTGAAGGACTGAAAAATTCCTCCTCACAGGGTCCCTGAGCATGTCCAGCATCTGCCAACCTTCCCTGCCTGCAGGCAGGAGTGCAGGGTCCACTGGTGAGCAGCCTGTGTTGGGTTTGGGAATGGTTGCTGTTTCTGGAAATGGAAAAGATTCTTTCTGTACAGGTAAATTTTGGAGAACAAAAAGTGCACTAATAGTCTGTCCTCTCCAGTGATTATTCAGTGGCCTATCCTGCCCTATACGTTCAGATAAATCATGAACTCACTTGGTATCTTGGGGTACAATTATTGAGGGATGAGTGAATAACAATATTTAAAACTTTGAATTGAGCTCTAACACCCATTTGTGGCAGACATTAAATTTCCCTTTGCCTCTCAAATGCATCTTGTACAAACAAGAAAATCAGGGGGCATGGGAGGTTTCTTATCCTCCCTGCTTAACTCTCACAGGAATAATGTGCCCAAATCTGAGACGCTCCAGGCTGCCTTCCTCAATGGATGTTTTTAACTGGGCATTGGTTTTAGAAGGAACGGGTGGTTGCTTGAATAAACCCCAATTAATATAGAAAATTTGTATGCTAGTTACAAATTTAATATTTTATTTACTTTTTGATGCATTATTGCCAGTCATATCCTCTGGTGAAAGGGGAGAAGAGTAGTGATGACTATTCTGTGCTGTAGGATGTAAAAAAATTAATCTCTGCCCTCTGCATGGCAAAGGGGCTGGGTTTGTTGCCCAGAGCATCAGAGATTTTACTGCTGTCCACTCCAGCATGTTTTGGCCTCTGGAGACACCCACTTAGCTGCTTTCTCATCTGCTGCATGCATAATAATAATAATTGCAATAAACTCCCCATCTTTTAGGTTTTTGGGTATAACAGGTAGAAAAATCTTCTTTATTAGAGACTTGTAGATAAATCTTAGTCCCAAACAATGTTTCACTACCCTTGGTTCGGGTAAACAAACCACAAAGCCAGAAAAACCCGACTGTTCAGATAAATGAAACTGGTTTCATCTTCAGTTTCAAACAGAAACAAATAAAATCAGGACAAACAAAGCTTGGGGCCTTTTTATGTGTTTAAAGCCTCTCCAATATAGAAATAAACTAGAAGCTCTCAAGGCTGAAGCATGTGAGATTTATTCTGCTTCTTCAACCACAAAGGGATCCTTTTCTGCCCTCTGGCTTGGAAACCTCCTGGTCACGAGTGTGGGTTCATCTTCTTTGGTCCTGATATGTTTCTGGTTTTGCCTGAGGAGCTAGAGCAGGGTGAAGGGTTTAAGGTGTGTTCTGGTTTCATTTGTTTTCTTTTAAACTGACAGGGAGTTTGGGCGCTTGACAGAAGGCAGCATTGTTGCCTAGTAGTCACTTCTGATATTCTGGTTCTACCTTTTTATTACTTATTTCTTTTCCTCCAGCAGTGCCATCTACTTTATGTTGCACCTCAGATTCACACTTGTTCACATATTTGAAGACAGACTCCATAGTTTCTTGGGGTTTGTTTGTTTTTGTTCTTGTTCTTGTTTTTGTTTTTTTGTTGTGTGGTTTTGGTTCTTTATGTTTTTGTTTTTTATTATTAGTTTGGGGGTTTTTGTTTATTAGTTTGTTTGGGTTTTTGTTAGTTTCATGTTGGGTTTTTAAAATTTTTTTTGTTCTTTGCTTTGTGTTCTTTTGGTGGGGATATGGATCACATCCTCTGAATGGGATTCTCCCGTTNGTTGGAATTGGACTATTTGTGTTTTATCTGCTGTATTGCTGATATTTACGTGAGACACAGGATTTACCTATTGCCTGCTAATTAGGTACTGTTAAACAATCAATAAACAACTGTNTGTATATACACACACATGCATGCATATCCACATTTAGTTTAATATATGAGCTGGAAGCACCAATTGCTTTTCTTAAAATAAAATTAGAAGACCACCTAATTATCCATGGTCATTGACTGGAAATTGCACAAATAATAAAGTGTGGATCTAAAGTGAAATCTCTTGATAAAGCATTTTTTACATTTTCAGAAAAAAGATAAAGAAATAATTCTTTATCATACAGGGGAAAATCAGTAAAATTGTCAAAAACCTTGATTTTTTTTTTTTTTTTTTTTTTCACTGAAAATGGTTGGGACTAATTTCTTCTCATTCAGTCATGGCCCAAGTGTATAAACAATATAAGACCAAGATCCCAAATGAGAATATTATAAAGCATCTATTTTTCTTTTTAATGTGATCCCAGGGGACTTTCTCATTGTTCAGAAATTTATAGAGATCCATCAATATTCTGTTGGAATTGGACTATTTGTGTTTTATCTGCTGTATTGCTGATATTTACGTGAGACACAGGATTTACCTATTGCCTGCTAATTAGGTACTGTTAAACAATCAATAAACAACTGTAATCCTGATTTGTTTGAATTGGTATACAGAAGATT
>VWZN01010794.1:74746-218225 GCA_013396955.1 Regulus satrapa | reverse complement strand
AAATATTCTGAGAGATTATTTCATCAAGAATTTAATTCCTTAAACACCTGATTCTTCACAGCTGTGCAGAGTGACTTAAAACTCCCTACAGTTGCAGCAGGAGTTTTTTTGTACACTTATACCACTATTACTGTGGGGTAGCCTGCAATCCCAGAAACTTGTGCCCAGCCATCATTTACTCCTCCTCCAACTTAATAATCTAACCTGGAGGATGCCCAGGCCTTTGAACTGCCATGCCAGCCTCCATTTTTTACCCACTTTTTGAAATCACCAGAGAAACAGCAAAGTACTAGACAGGGGAGAGTTAGGATCCTGGTTTCCCATTTGTAACAGCAAATTGCAGGAATTTTGCTTCAGCTCACTGTTCAGTTGATTTTCCTCTGCTTATTTCCAGCCCATTTTGAAACACTAAAAGCTATTAAAGTGCAATCCTTCCTTTCTTTCAAATGCTGAAGCCCATTAGGTAGCCAAACTGCCAGCAAAAATTTTACATTTATTGACTTATTTGTACTGTGTTTCGGAGCCTTAAAGCAGAAAGATGCTGCTCCAACCATCTTCCAGAGCAGTTTGGATAAAATGAGCTGAATTACACTGTAAAATAACATTACCCTCAGGCCATCACACTAAGGAAAGTTGAGGAACCAGCTCTCCACATAAAGCAGAAAATTCCTCCTTCAAAGCAAAACATGGGTATTCAAATAGCTACATTCAGAAGGCACCACACACATTAGAGATCTGATCTTTTTTTTTCTGGCCCCATTTCATAACAAGGAAGATTGTGTTTACAACAGGTGACAATGCAAAGCCTGAGCACTAGAAGGCAAAGCCTTGTTTATAGAGCTCTTCTTGGATGTCTTAATAAAAATACTCAAGCTTTTCATTTATATGCACCACGTGAATTCAAGTACACTGATAAGGCAAAGTGCATTGAAAGCTGAGAACACAATAAACATTGAAGTCTGCTAACCTTACACCTAACTTGAAAACAAAAAGACACCATAAACAAGCTCTCCAATCTCCAAAATCTTTTCAAGGATTGACGTAGACACACATGAGAGTAACAAAACTTAGGCTGCTCTCAACTTTTATCTCTGAAATTTACATAAAGAACTGCAGCATTTCACTAAAATCTACCAAGTTTAAGCAAACATAACAATCAGAAGAGCAAAAACAAGGTCTATGAAAGAACACTCTACAGACATTCCACAAAACATGGGTCACACTTTGTGACCTTCATTATAATAAATATTGGTTAAAATCCTTTAACATATTTTTCATCTTAAGTATTATTTTTTTACACATTTTAAAGCCTATCAGATAAGCCTGGTATCAGAGCTAATCTAGCACCAGATTTCTAATATAAATAAATTATCTAGATATGCCTTTACTGAAGATTCTTTTTTTAAAAACAACTACATTCAAATCCAGCCAAAGTGACCAAAAACTACTTGAAAAACAAGGCAGGAAAAATTTAAATACACTTAGTACAGAGACAGTGAATATGTAAAAATATGTTTGTACTTAATTCATTTACCTTCCTGTGTAAAAGGGCAGGGCTTTTCTTTCCGAGTGGTAAGGTGCATTATTAGGTAAGAGATGTCAAACCTGAATATATTCATTTTTATTTTACTAGAGGCTTTGATGGCCTTCAATTATACTATTGTCTGGAACGGTTGGAACTTGCTTTTTATTGCAAAATAATTACTATCATTTGCCTTGTATCTCTAGGGGAAACCATACTCAGTAAAGAATTTAGGTTCCAGCATCAGCAGAAACTTAAAATTTCAAGACAAATGTACAGATCATCATCTAACCAGCTATGTCAATAGGAAACAACTTTGTGTGTTATAAGTAGCCTGTAACTTATAGACTGCAAATGTGTTCCTTTACAAACTTAGAAATGCTAATTGCAATTTAAAATATCTGGTTTTGGGACTTACAGCAGAGCATAAAGTTAACATTGATAAACATCACGTTTATTTATATTTTAGTCTAAAACAGGCATAATGAAACTGGTTTGGAGGCCTTACACTGTTTCACTGTTAGATAATTAATCCTAATTCATAACATTTCTAAATAACAGAATAATTCTTGGGCATGAGATGCATTAGCAGTTCTCTCATGGGAAGCTTGTAGTTCCTTCAGTGTACAGCTGTCCCACTCTGGTGCTATCAGTTTGGGAACTGCTAGTGAAATTGAAAGACATTGTTTGTTTTCATGGATATCTGTGGACATACCAGAGCTTCATTAGAGCACCTCGTACCTAAATGAAGCATCCTTTCTGCTTGATACCCAGAACAAACCATGCATTTCCATGACAAAGGTGAATCCAACATCGGAAATATTAGGAAACATTCTTCACTTCAAACACATTCACTAAATTGTATTCAAATATGGCAAGAGATGGAAAATTCTTTCTAAAGCTGTAGACAGATTGGATTCCTTGGCAAACTTGTTATACCTATTGTATGTATTTGGTACCAGGACAAACAGCACTGTCCAACTACAACTGAAATGTTTCCTCCTAAAGAAAACTGATAATGCAAAATGTACCAGAACTTATAATTTAAAAGCTAATATCACCACCACATGTCAATTTCCCAAAGAAACAAATGCCAAAACCACATTACTAAATAGTTTATTTTTCACCAAAACAAAAAGGTTGGTTCTGTTGAATAGACTCTCTGTTCTCATATTAGTAAGTACCAACAGATGCTCTTTTATATGCTAACATACATTCCATTCAAATGCACTTGAAAATTTAGTTATATTATCATTCTTTTAAACACAAGCAATGTTATTTATCTCAATTCAACTTTAAATGTAATAGAAAGCAAATTTTCCCATTGTGAAGAAAACTGGAATTGAGTGCATGCTACGTTTTGTCTAACTAGCATTTACCCACAATTTTTGATGTTAAAGATTTTTCTCTAGACAGAGTTAACCCAATGAGCAACAACAACATAAATACTTGCAATTTGCACAAATATTATTCCAACTGCAGCAGTAAAACATATACCAGTCTTAAAACACTTTGAGAAATAAAACACTGTATTTCTGGGAGCCAAACACAGAGGTATGTTAAGTGAATAATAAAAACACATTTGTGTGTACTAATTGGATAATGACATATATTGCTTTGACTGTCAGTTACCACTGTGCCTTTAAAAGTTCCTTTTGTTAGGCATGTAATTTCACTGTTAAAAATGAATAAAAACCTCTACAACTACTTCAAGACAGCCTTGCACACGGTACAGATCTAATGTCAATGTTACTTTGAAAATTATCCCCATTGTACGACTTTGCACTTCATGTTCTAATTTACTTTTATCTGCCTTGGATAGGTTCTGGTTTGGCAAGGGGGGAAGGCTGTTAAACTTTTCTAAACCCTTGGGTAAGTTATAAGGAGAAAAATACACCTGGTATTGATCTGTTCCTTATTTCAGTTAAAAAGAGTGGTTACAATCCCTTCCACTGTAAGGAAGCTCTTTGCAAAGCTGCTTCCGACTTGCCACCAAGACACACTCAATCCTCCAGTTCTCCCTGCCACTAAATCCACAAGTAATAGCACAGTTTTGACCAGCTATCGTGTCTCACCCTGCATCTCCCTGGGCACTCTGAAGAGTGGTTTTAGTATTAGTTCTGTAATCCAGGCAGGAAGACTGGTCAAAATTCAGCTAAATCTTTAAGCAATCTCACATCTCAGCATTGGTGAGGCTGATCAAGTCTGCATCTTACACATAAACAGACTCCAAATCAGCATTTTTGCGTGTCTGTGTCTGCATGCAAATTTGTCACCACTCAGAGCTCAACACTATCAAAGCTATCAACAATTTAAAAGCATCAACTGATGGAGAGGAGCAGGAAGGAGGTAATTTCAGGTACTCAGACTGAAGTTTACCCTCCACTCCCTCCAAGCCGAGGCAAAGAAAAAGAGTCACTACAGACAGGACATGCTCCCAGAGTTTTCTGCCAGCCTCTTGCCTTTGCTCACACAACCTATCCAGAGAGCAGCCTCCATCCATACCAAGACCTTTAGCATCGAGTCACAAAACACAGACGAGGCAACGAGGTACGCCAATTCAACAAGAACCAGTGCCGAATCAAACCTCCAAAGTCTCACCCGGCTAAGTAGGAAAAAAAAAACAAAACAACAAAAAAACAAAAAACAACCGAACCCCAAAGCGACCTTTCCAAGAGCACCTCACGGTGAGCACTCGGAACGCCTCGCTCTTTGCCCCTCACGTCCTCCTCCAGCCCCCGCTCGGCTCCAAAGGGACTGAGCCCACGCCGCCCTCCCAGGGGCTGGGAGCCTGTCTCCCCACGGGCGCTGGGAAGGTTCCCAGCCAAGTTGTGGCGGCGCACGCCTTCGCTTACCCTGAGGAGAGAGAGGGCAGGCGGGCAGGCAGGCTGCCTCCCCGCGCTCCGCCGTCCGGCTGCGCGCAGGGCGCACTGATGGAGAGCAGGCAACTCTTCAGTGATAATCAGCGCTGAGAGGCTGCTCCTGTGAATAGTGTACATCCTGTAGCAGCAGGCTCTGCTTCTAGCAGCTGGCAGCAGCTTTCGCAGGAGCAGTGATGAGCACAGCTTGAGATCTTCCACAATTAACCAAATATTGTATAGCGGCAACAAATCAACAACTAAAACCCCGCTCGCAAATAAAAGCAAAGTACAATTTCAGATGGGAGCTGAAAGCTTAAGTCACCGAATGCTACATCTCTTCTTCAAGATTATTCCAGCAAGCTCCTTCTGCTATTTTTACTGTACCATAATGCACTAGGTCTGGCTTTTACCCTATTGAAAGAACATGAATATATTATTATCCACACAAAAGAGCAGGTTATTGTTTATGAATTACCAGCCTTCCCAGCAACAAAGGCTATTTTCATAAGAAAACTCAATTTCATTTTAGCTCCAATTTGATTACCAGCTGAAGAAAAGCAGCCCTGCGCCTAAACCTCAAAGGATTTTTATTCATACCATTGAATGGGCTTTATTGCTTCCTTTTCAAAACTGATGTAGAAAGCTTTTAGAGTAAAACATTGACAAAAAATTATTGCGCTGCTATTTTGTGCAATAACAGAGCTGAAGAGGGGCAATGATTTCTCAGTCATCCTTCACTGTACTTCAGAACAGTAAAGGCTGGAATTAATGACAGACCATAGAGAGGAGCTAAGCCAAGGTCTCACAATGCATGTCAAATCTAAATGATCACTATACATTGAAAAGACCCAAAAAAGCCTGCAGCTGATTGATTCATGGCTTTCACAAGAAAGACAGGCTTGAAGAGTTTATTGCACCACAATTTACTCTGAATTATCATAAAAATGAATGTAGAGGCTGAATGTCACCCCGGCACACTCCAAAAACACACATCCAGGGACAAAGTTCACCCAGGAATTATAGCAGTGCTGTTCATGCTACTATAGTTAAGGGTCTGTCACTTTTCTCCCATTATAGGGGATTTTAGCTCAGCTGTAAAGCTGTGCTCCAGAATAAAACTTGGCACAAAGGTCTCATTTTGAGGGAATATAATTTTTTTAAACAAATGTAAAAAAACCCCAAACCTTCCTAGCTGTTTTTAAGTTAAACATTTCTAAAAGCTGCTTGCTAATTTCTGAGGCTTTTAACAAATTGCATAACTCCAAATTTGGTTTAGGTATTGAATTCTTTTCCTTTCTTCAAGAAATAAAAATTAAACTGTCAGACCATAAAGGGCATAATTTGGCTTTGCTGTATCAGACAGAAATATTTTAAAATTTTTTTTAACCTTTTGTAGGACATTTATAATAGAAGAGTAGTATTGAACTGTGAGTGTATGGACTTTGCCAGAGACACCTGGATGCCACATTTTGAAAGCAGCCTCTGTACTAGTACAATTTGAACTGGCGCAGTCACTAAATTAAGAATTCTCCACAAAAATTCACATACAGCAGATTGGAATGACTCAAATGCAACAAATTTAAGGCTACTAATTCTGAGACAATTTCTCTCTCTTTTCATAGCTACAGTAAAAATGCAATTAATTCATTTTGATCTTTCAGTGGCTTGACATCAACTTTTGAAAAGCTTAAGTGGAAAATAAACTGTAGTTGCTACCAAAAGGCCCATTTGGGCTTTGTCTAACACAGAAACTTTAAAAAAAAAACCCCTCAACTCTCTTAGTTTTACAACTAAACCAATAAATCTCAGCTCATGCTGTGTTTATACCTTTTACTTCATTGTACATTTTTTAACATTACCTGTCCTGAGCAGAGTTTCACATTTCAAGTATTCCTCTTTATCTCATATAGATTTCAAGGGGAACAAAAATATTATTTTCAGGTTTTGGTGGAGTCCAAACCTGGAATTTCAAAATAATCTGAGCTTCCTTTCTGGTTCTCTTTCACAGTGGACACAGCTCACACTGAGAAGCTGAAAGGGTTAAGCTCTGTCTACAGGCAGATGCTACTCCTGAGGCTCATCTCTAGGTCCAAAAGGGTTTTGGTTCCTGATGCTCACTTCAGTGAGTCAGAATTTCTGTACTGAGATGGTCTGACTGCAAAAGTCCTTATCTTAATTAAGATAAATTAAGTCCTTAATTTATCTTAATTGCAATTAAGATAAAATAATAACCTGTTCTTGTACATTTTATTACAGAGTATTCTCACTGAAAAATATCTGGAGAGTATATAAAAGCAAATCAGCCTGAAAACCCCTCCTTCAGTGCCAGGAAGAAAGAGCATGTACATAAAAAGAACTGATTTTTAGTGAAATACTGTGGTTTGGGTTTTGTACAGCTATTTCTGACAGTCGGGTAGTTCCCTACGAAATTCAGTGTGCACACAGACCACTGTCAGCTCACAGAAGCTGAGTACAAAGGAGTGTTTCAAAATTCCAACATACAGCTTGCTACACAGTCTCATCTTACTTAAGGTGTGTTTTCAAGTGTTTTCATTATTTCATGTATTTTTTTACCGTGCTTGAAACTTTTCTAAAGAGTTGGTGGCATTGGCTAAGTATTCCCTTGAGACACAACCAAATTCTGGCAAACTGATGTGGAACCTAGAAAATTTTTGCATGCAAACCAAGGAAAGAGAAAAAAAAAAAGGCATGGACCACAGACCCTGAACAATTACTCAGTTTTCTAATTCAAGAAGTTCTAATTACACAGTAACTTAATATCCATAAAACATCGAGAATGTTGCATACTTGTGTAGGTATGGCTGAGTAAAGACTGGTTGCCTACAACCAATTACATTCTGAAAAAATAGTATTTTCTTAGGGAAGTTATTCTTGGCATGATTTCTGAGTGAAAGAACTACTGAAGACCAGAAGAGTATTGAGCACCAAAAGAGATCTCATGCTGTTGTGTATTTAAATGTGTGTGCACACACACAGGCAGACTATAAAAGTGGTCTCTGTATGTAAAGTACACAAAATCTAGCTGCTTTTGCAGCTCTCTCATAAATCCTGTCTAACCATTACATGCAGTCACACACACATGCACATTTTTGTTTACAGCAGATGCTTTCTTAAAATATCTATTGTCTGGTATTCCACATTTTTTAAACATAGAGAATATTACAGACTAGGGAAGTCCTACAAATAAATAATATTTTAATATATTGCTGCTCCCTGAAAGGCTGAGCTGACAGTGGGTTTGGACCCTTCTAATAATCCATGGCTGCTCCCTCTCTCTTTTCCCACTCATTAACACTTTCTGTCTTCCTTTGGGACAGGTAGTGCTCAGGGCAGGTGTAAGAAAGTCCTTCACACAAGGCCCCATGCAAGCCAGCAGCAAACAGCCTGCTGTCTCCTTGGTAAAACCCTGCTGCAGGAATGCAGGAATGGCTGGCAGGATGCTACATCAGTGGACAGTTCCCATGTAAGAGACAGGGGGTGGAAACCCATGATGGATTCCAATCCCTCAACACACACAGGAGGCTGATGTTGTGGAGCTGGGAGATGTCTTTGAATGCTATGGTCATGAATGTGCATTAAGCGCTCTGCCAGAACAACAGTAACTAGGGAAATAGTCACACTAGGATTTGTCCACATTATTTCATTACACAGGAAAAACCAAGGGGAGCTGCCAAGCCAGCAGTTAAGCACAAGAGTTTATTTAAAGCAAATGGACTTGCCTGTATCAGGTCTTCATCATTAATCTTCTCAACAAGAATGATGATACAGAGTTATCCCTCCCGTATCTTCATCCTTGGTCAAAATATGATCCAGATGCCCTTGGGCACAGGTAAAAGCAATACCAACACAAGGTTTCTAGCAGACACTACTTTGCTCCAGGTCTCTTCCTGATCTTTAATATTTTCACAAGCCTTTGCCATAGACCCGTTCAGTGTTCCATAGAATCACAGAATGGATTGTGTTGGAAAGGACCTTAAAGATCATCTAGTTCCAACCCCGCCCCCTGCCATGGTCCGGAACAACTTCCACCAGACCAGTGTGTTCCTTGTCAGATCTAACTTCAGCAGCAGCCTTAAACCTTGTCCTATCACATCCTCCCCAGCAGGTAAAGGCTGTGCTTTGACTCTCCCTGCAAATCTTGACCCTCCTGTTTCCTTCCCCTCCACTACCTTAAGTGACCGCAGTGAGAGTTGAGTGTGCTGACACAGGAGAGACAGGGAATAAGGGTCTCTGGGTGCAAAGCTAAGATGTAAAAGCTGCCCTTACCTTGAAATAAAAAATCTAAGGGTCTGACCTGTTAGAACATGAGGAGTAAATTCAGTACTTGGCCAACACTGAGAAACTGTTGCTTTGCAAAAGGAGGTGACACAGTCCGTTTTAAACTGTTTGAACCAGCTACTACTAGGCAATCCCTGACATTTGGGAGACAGGCTCACGGTTTCATCATTGCCTTACAAGTGTGGGCCAAAGCACTTTCAGTGATCCACCTGCTCTCCAAGGTCCCAGTTCAGCCTGCACTTCAGCACTTGGGTGCTAAATTATACACAGGAGACCACAGAGGCTTTTTACAGGTGAAGGAAGGAGGGATAGCCACTGCAGATATTCAAACTACAAATTAGGTTACTCTTTGGATATTATCTCCAATTCATCTAGGATCAGATAAATGTAAGTCAGATAATTCATTCATTTAATTTTTATTATTCACACCTTTTTCTTTATGTGTGCTCTCTAGGAAATGCCTTAGACTTACTACTACATTTAAAGTAAACATCCTCTCAATTTTCATGATTCTGCCATAGGCAAACCTTCCAGCAGCCTTTCAGGTAGCACAATTGTTCCCTTTTTCCCCAGTTAGGAAATCTCAAGCACAGATCATGCTTCTATCCAGTCTAAGTCCATGAAGAGAGAAGTTGGTACAAACTGGCTAACAGCGTTACTATTGTGCATATGAGGAAGTGAATAAGGGCTTGCCAGCACCTTTTTTTTTTTTTTTAATATTATCTTTGGAAAGATCATATTATTTGGAAAAAGAGCAAATAGGTGCCTTGTCATTGCTGTTTGAATTATTGCAGGAGGTGGAAAAACTGCTGATGGACTTAGAGCCCATTATATTGAACAGAAACTGCTCTCTGGTGTGGGGAGTGAAGAGCCCAAAACAACACCACGGATGTGAGAGCAAGTGAAGATAAGGCTTTATTGTCAGTCAGTCCTATCCACTGTGAATCTCCCTGGACATCAGCTCTTTAATCTCATCCATGTTTTCATAAGTATTCCTAGAGACTCTAATTTTCAGCTAGAAACCAGCTGAAAACAGATCAGAGTTTGTTCCTGGTGGAAGGTAACCAGCTTTTCAGTTAGAGTGGGACAGGGAAGTGTTAATTTATTAAGTGTCAATTTATTGACACAGGGACAATTAGAACCTAAACCATGTGAACCTAAACTCCAGTATTTGTAAGGATACAAGCAATTGTCTTCTCTGTGGCAGAAATCCTTTCTCCCTCACCAGAAAACTATTTACTTTAGAAAAATAAATACTATTTATTAGAAATGCTATTTAAGCTCAGAAAGCAAAACTCTCTTGTGAGAGGTAGCTGGCAGAAAAACCCACGCAAGGTAATGTAAAAAGAATGTAAAGAAAGAGTAGCTGTCGGTGGGAGGAATATTCAAAGACAGCAAGGGAAAAAAGAAGGCTGAATTCAAAGGGAGCTTGTGATAAATGACTGCCTGAAGTACACTTAAATGGAGGAAGACAACTTAGAGACACCAAAGAGACAAACACTGAGGACAGCAATCCCTAAGGTATAGCCAGGAATCGCAGCTAGGTAATTGAGAATAGTTCCAAGCAGAAGCAGCTGTTTTAGGGCAGTCCTGCATTTCTGACATAAAAGGACTGCCAAAGAAAATAATCCTCAATAAATAGTCTTATTTATGACAGAAGGAAATTACATCTTGCTTATCTGGTTCTTTTCTTCACTGTGTATAAACATACTGAGAATGGGTTTGTTTGAAAAAAATGCACTCATTGTGGCAGAAGCCCACTATTTTATCTTTTTTTTTTTTTTCTTTCTTACCCTGGGAAGAACAGAACCAGGAATATATTTTCTACCAATATTTCAAAATAAAAAATAGTTCTCTAAACATCACAGACATTGTTTGTGAGAGGATGCAGTGGTATCCGGTGCAGTGCCACTGGAAGGAATGAAATTTGGTTGCAGTGGAGGGGTCTTTTTTGAAATGAATGAGAATTTAAAATAAATGGAGAAGGAGGCTGACAGCAAAGGTTGAGGAAAACACAAAGGGTCTATTGGACAGCACTTCTATTCTTCTCTGTATGGTGCATTAAGTGCATTGTAGTAAAAATGAAGGAAATTTCTTTCCTTCTTTTTAAAGTCCAACATTATTGAACTTGAAACCTTTAACTGTGAGCAAAGCTGTGGCTTTTCTTTAATACAATTCTGCTATTGATTTCTTCATGCATTTCATTCGAATGATTCTGACAGTTTAAAAAAAATACATTACCTTGATGAAAGATACAATTTTTCTCATGGAGAAAGGCATTCAAGTAGGTATGTGTGATGTACCAGACATGTGAATCTTAAGTGATGCTCTCAAGCACAAAAAAAAACCCCAAAAAACCAAAACCAAAAAAACCCCCAACATTTCAAAGAATAGTGATCCAGTTCTTCTCATTGAATGGGACTTTGCACACACAGGTATCACAGCAGCATCTCTGGCAAACACAATAACTTCCTCTTCCTTTCTGCTGCTTTTCCCTATCCTAAAACCCTTTCTGGTCTGTTGACATATCTTTTATTGTGTTTCTCTCTTCCATTTGGCATTTGGTCATTGCCACGCTGCATTAGCTTCCTCTTTATGCAAATTGTGGGGGTTTTTTTAATAATGGAGAAAGGTGTATTTTTAATGTGTCTTAATATCCTAGCACCAGCTGCCTTTTTAACACCCTATAACCAGTCTCCTCATTTTCCATCATAGTCATGACATTTACAGAAGTGCTTATTTGAAAAACACAACACCTTTAGCATGTACTAAAAAGGCTTCTCTTTCTGGCAGACAGGAGCTACATGAAGGACAAAAAAAAAAATCCTTTAGTCTAACCTTGTGCATTATGGCACTATAAGATTGTCTTTCTATGTGTTATTTCAAGCTCAAAAGCCTTTCTTGTACTGGAATGTGTGCCTGAATACTAAGCTAAAATTTGTTCAATGAAGGGCATTGCTGCCCTTGATAAATTATAACAATGGTTAATTTTCTGTACTGTTAGAGTTTCGTTCATCATACTCTTACTTTTAGGCTGAATTTCTCTTTCAGCCACTGTAAAGAGAAAGACTCTATTCAAGCCTCCGCAGCAAGAACGTGTCCTGATTTTGTTCTTATTCTGAGGACAAATACATCTGAACTAGCAGTGCTTCTCACTCTGTTTTCTGTACTACACACATCCCCAGCACACTTGAATAAGTCACTTGTCCTCCCAGCCCACTGGCAGCTGGCCAGATGTAGGCCTCAAGCAGTCTGGTAGAAATGTGGTGTGGCATTAGCAAGACACAGCTTTTCAAAGAGGTGACTGGAATTTTCACTTTTTCAAAGCTGCCTCCATGAAAATGACACAGAAAGAATTCTCTTTGCAACCTTAGCCAGCTCATTAATTCTATTCTGTGGAGCAATTTAAGAAATCCTACATGTCCAGATTCCAAAAACTCTAAACTGACCATGATGCTCATAAGAAGAATAAAGTTTTAATATTTTCTAAAAATAGTAAATCAAGTTATAAATCCCCTTATCTATATTTGGGGGGAATAGCATCTTGCTGGGGGCCTGGAGCAAAAATTTCCATTTCTATTCTGAGATGTTCACATATTCTGGTGTAGATGTTCTTCATAATTGTATTTCTAAAAAAAATGTCTTGGTCCTAAGCCACTATGCATACAAAGCACGGCCTATGTTACCTAGAGCCTGCGCAATGGGTGCATGAGGAGAAACTGGAACATGTAGATGGAGAAGAGACTGGCTAGACAACTGCATAGACCTGCAGTTCTAACTTTTCTAGTAGAAATGCAAAACTTTCCACTGCTTCCTGCTGCACAGGAAAGTGTTACAGGTTAGGTTAAGTGATAAAAGTTCCCACAAAGGAACAGAGAGAGAAAATAGCAGATTGGGATCCTGAGTGAAGGACTCCCAAGGCATGAACGCCCTATCCAGACCCCTCCCATGCGGACCCAGCAGAGCCCCCAGCGCAGGTGCCCAGCCGTGGACCCCATGGGATGAGAAGAAGAGTCCTCCATCCTTCTGACCTGGGGGAGGTGCTGCCAAGGGGTGGGCCATATTGGGTACTGGCAAGAAGCACTTTGGGATGATCCAGGATTTATCATTAGATGCTTGGGATAGAAAACAAAGGTGGAGAAAGAAGGCATCTAGGTGATTTGAGGAAGGAACAAATGTGGGAAAATAGAGGGAAAAGCAGATGAAAAGGGCTGGATACATGTAAAAATGTAAATAGGGGGCTGGTCAGCACATTTGTCTGTCCATGCCTTTTGCCTGATAAATGAAGTCTGGTTTGTTCCCTAATTAAAGTACTTTGTCCTTTCCTGGGTACAGGCTCTCTGCTTTCTGCATGCTTGTGTGATATGGGGTCCGAGTGCAGCAACCAGAGGCGACCTTAGGTTGCAGGGGTCTGTATGTCCATGGTGGACAGAGAGTGTGGGCGTGCTGATGAGTGAGTGAGCACAAGCAGAGATACCTGCAGGTACATGAAACATGAGCCAGGTGTCTGTCTGTGAGGGTGAGACCATGGGAGGAGCAGGTTATAGGTAGGACCAGTGGAATCCCATCAGCTTCCAGAGTTGGTGGGGAGTCTAGGAGCAAGAGCTACTTTGTCTGTCTCTAAGGGTGACACCATGTGCGGTGGGCCCAGAGAACCAGCCAGTTCAGGGTGTGGAGGGTGATGAATTTTGGTCTTTGCCAGCAACTACATTGGAACTCTCATAGATCCAGGGGCCAGCAGCTGGGAAACTGGGATCCAGGGGCCATCTGTGAGGCAGACTGAGTGCTAAGCCCATTGGAGTGCTCCATCCTGTATGGGTAAGTATGCTCTCACTAGACACCTCCTGGTTCTGCTCAGGGATGAGCAGGATGAGGCTGTCATTGTTGCCTATGTTTGTGTGAGTGCTCTCTGTGTCTGTCTGTGACCTGTGTGGCCAACCATGTATATACACATGTGGTGGATATGTGTGCTCCATGGGCTTGTGCCTCCTGGGAGTATATTTCCAGCCTCACTACTGGGAGGAGCTGTGGACACATAGCTGCAGCATCCTCACCACCCCTGGCCTGCTGGACATGGGATATTTTGCTCTAATTATCTAGGTTATCAAACCATTCTGCATTTTTCCTTCATACAAATGTAAAATATGTAGCAGGGTAGGACTCTACCTCAAGGTGAGACGTCGCAGAAGGAAAGTGAAAGTTGAAGGTACAGACTTCGTCAGCAGGTTAGACCAGAGAGTGACAGTCACAGAAAGAACTACTCAAACTGTAGCAGTCAAAGTTCAGCAGGTTTTTATCCCCTTATTCTATTATCCCATCCATTTCTGTGTGAATATTTAGGAGCAAGAAAAAAGAACCAACATCTTCAGTTCATACCTTGGAATGTCCAGAACAAGATGTGGGGGACTTTGCTCCATTTCAACACTTCCTATTGCAAGATGAGAAACCAAAGAACTGTGCATAGAAGATATCCCTCTTGAAGGCTCTTCTTGTAAACTCTGTTCAAGAGTACTTTTCTCTACTCACATCCATATCTTGTTCAAGAACCAACACTCGGAGTGGAAACATTGCCATCTGTCAGTCAGGCGAACTGAAGTTACAATCACAAACCCGATGTGGAATTACATATTTCTTTGTATTGGGTTTGTGCAGCCAGGTGTTGGTAGCAGAGAGCTACAGGGGTGGTTTGTGGGAGGAGGTGCCAGAAGCTTCCCCCGTGTCTGATGTAGGCAGTGCCAACTAGCTCCAAGTCAGACCTGCTGCTGGGCAAGGCTGGGTCCGTCTGTGGTGGTGGTAACACCTTGGGAATAACAGGTTTAAGGAGGCAGAAAAGTTACTGCACAACAGCAGTTGCAGACAGAACAAGGAGAGAAAATAGGTGAGAGCAACAGCCCTGCAAACACCTAGGTCAGTGAAGGAGGGGCAGAGGCACTCCAGGCAGAGCAGAGGCTCCCCTGCAGCCCGTGGTGCAGACCATGGTGAGGCAGCTGCACCCAGGGAGGGCCAGAGGAGCAGGACACCATGTAATGAACTGACTTCAGCCCCTATTGCTCATCTACCTGAGCACTGAGGGAATATGTGGGAGAGAATCAGGAGGAAATTTAAGTCCAAGAAGGAGGGAGGGATAGGATAAGATTTATTTTATTAAGATTTAGGTTTACTTTTCATTATCCAACTCTGATTTGATTGGTAATAAATAAAGTTTTTACCCAGAGTCTTGTCTGTGTTGCCCATGATAGTGACTGGCAAGTAATCTCTCCATGTCCTTACCTCAATCCTTGAACCTTTCATTTTGCTTTCTCCTCCCTGTCCAGCATAGGAAGGAGGGATAGAGATGCTTTGGTGGGAACTTGGCATCAAAACCCACCATATGCATTCACTTCATGTGTCACTGTGTTAGAGGAAGTCAGCTTTTGCTCTTACTGTCATGAGCCCTCTTGGAAAAACAAACTCAGAACTGCCTTTAGAAATATTACAATAAATTGTTTTTGCAACATAATGCTTACAAAAATTTTGACGGTGCTGAGATTACTCAGTATTATTGCAGTGTTATTTCAGTGATGCTCTTTAGACCTAAGGACACAAAGGAACATAAAACCCCAAAACTGATCAGGGCAAAAAGGAGTTCAGAATAATATCCTATTTCTGATTCCGGCCAGCAGCTGGAAATACTTGTCCCCAGTATCTCCTTCCCATCTCATTGAGAAGCATGGGGGTTTCCCAAGGCAAGCATCACAGTCAAATAAGTGCATGCAATAGCCCAGCAACGGACCTATAATTGAATTTCTCTACATATTTTAATTTTTTTATTACTTTACTGCATCCTGTGATATATTAGATTATTTAGTTACACACTATGTTCATTTTAAAGACAGGATGTTGACTTAGCTATGTGCTCCATTGCCCTCCTCCTGTGAAAAATAATGAGTAACAATTGCCTTGTCATCTTTCTAGATCATCTGCAAATTTATAGTCTTCCACTCCAATTCAGTTGGAGATGACTGTCGCTAAACACTTCCTACAGAAAACCGAGAAGGCTTGGAGAAGCTTGGACTTGGACATCTAATTTAAATTTACTAAAATTAAGGAAGATTAATCCTGTCTTTTAGTGTCCTGAAAAATATTGTCTGAATATGGCTATTATTTTAACACTCATTAATTTTAATTATTTTGTTGAGTTGCATCCAACTAATGAATACCCTTGGTTTTTCAAGAGCATTGGAAATTAACATAAAGTCTTATACCTATGAGCTGCTATGCATTGTATTCACCACATAATTAATATACTGGATGTACAAACTTATGCATTCAGCACAGAATTATGAGCTTTTTTTAAAACCTGACCTTTTTTCATGCCTATCATGGCAGAAAATACTGGAGAAAAAACCCTAACACACACACATGCATGCACATAACCCTTTATTCTGCACTATGGAAGCAGAATCACAGAATGGGTCAGGCTGAAAGTGACCACAGTGGTCATCT
Organism: Regulus satrapa; assembly: GCA_013396955.1. Lineage (NCBI taxonomy): Eukaryota > Metazoa > Chordata > Aves > Passeriformes > Regulidae > Regulus > Regulus satrapa. Next base: position 202,058 of record VWZN01010794.1, on the reverse strand, counting down.
GGTCCAACCTCCCTGCTCAAGCAGAGTTACAATAGAGCACATTGCACAGGATGGTTTCCAGATGGTTCTTAAATATCTCCAATGAGGGACAACACACAACCTGTCTGGACGATCTGTTCCCAGTAAAAAAGTTTGTCCTCATATTCAGGTGGAACTTCCTCTGCCTCCGTTTCTGCTCATTGCTTCTTGTCCTATTGCTCAACACCACTGAGCAGAGCCTGGTCCATCCTTTGACACCCTCCAGACACTGACAGACATTGAAACCTCACTGCTGGCCTAAAATATTAGTTATCATTGATGTAAACTCAAATTAAAGATTAAATCTCTGTTTTCATTCATTAAAAAATATACAAAGTACCATGCTAGCGCTACTGCTGATGGGGACTACTGTGACTATTTAAATAAGAGGAATTGGTAAGCTTCATGTCATTTTTACTCAGTATAAATGTTCCTACAGTCGACCACAATTCATAAATAGGTGAATTTCACTCCAGAGCTGTGGTACATATTTTTAGTGGAATCTTTGTACCTGTCATTTGTGCTTCATTAGAATCCCCAGTGTAGGGTACCTGGCCCCGGAACTGTCAGCCAGAATGCCTTGTTCAGCACCACACTTCCTTTCAGAGACAGGGGCGAGACCCCAAGCAGTGATCTCAGCAGCTCCAAACCAGCCCCTCAAGGCAGAACTCCTGTGGACTTTCACAGGGGCCTGAGTTGTCTGAGTATGTGTTGTACAGTTCCTTGAAGACAGAGTTCTTCAGAAGCAGGTACAAGAGCTGATCAACCTTCAGCCAGATTAGGCATCATCTAATCATCCATCTGCTCAAACCAGCAATCTTCATAGAAACTTGAAACTCAAGCTGAAAGCACCATATGAGCCTCCAGGTTGAGTGCGCTACTAGAAGGAGGGAGCTGAGCTGGGGGTGCAATATTATCCTTCAGTGCCTTAAATCTTCCTGCACTTCAGTTTGTCCTGAGGTGCTCTGCTTAATCTGGTCCTTAGCTACTTGGGTATCCCAGAAAATTCAGGATTTTGGAGTGTATTTGTGCCACAGAAGAAATAGGCCATCACTAAGAGTCTATAAGAAATGAGAAGACAGTCTGCTGGGTGCAGAAACCCAGATTAAACTCATCCCTGAAAACAAAGATCTGTAATAAAAGTATTAAGATTGGAAGGAATGGAGAGAGAATGGGCATATCTGGGTGTGGAAGGAAAAGAAAACCAGAAGCAGAGCTGTAAGAGTGGCAGGTGTCAATAGTACCCAGATACGCAAGTTTCCAACATCCAGACACACACCTTCACAGAACACCCAGGCAGAGGAGGAACCTAAACTTAAACAGAGTGCATTATGAGGAGATGACAGAAAGTTAAGAGACAAACATAATGAGCTAAAAGGGAACAATATTAATGAGTTACACAAATGGGTCAGGATGTCTCAAAAGACCACGGCTGCAGTCAGTTCTTTAAGGGCACATCTTGGTGACCTCAACTTGTCCATCACATGCTGAAGAGCCCAGGAGATGCAGGGAGTGGAAGATAGCTGGCACTCATCATCCTCCTACTCTAACCAGACCCTCTGGACATGCAGCTTAGGACTTGGGAATAGAGAGGCATGAGGGAATGAGTAGAATTAGCTATTTTTAAAATACATATTTAAAAAAAGGTTCATGTTGAGCTTTGCTACAGTATCTCCTGGATTCTGGAGACTCCAACACAACCTTTGGATTGGACTTCAATTGCTTTCTCCACTGGTAACTCTGAAAGTACTGAAGGCCTTTTAGTAACTTTGCCTCTGCACATCAGCCCACAGACTTCCTAGGCAAATGGTAAAGGGAGGTGTGAAACCACTTACAAAGCCAGTCTGTCTCATGAGGGGAAGCAAATATCTCATGGCAGCACAAATCATGGAAATTATTCTTGGCTGACAAATACACAGTCTCCCATTTTGGAGATCAATTGCTCAGAGTCTGGTAGTTATTCAGAGTATTCACAGTTGATCTGCCAGCTGTAAATGAATTTAGAGGGGCTAGATACTTTATAATTGGGAGGAGCTGAAGTGATTCTTGGTTATCAAAGGTTGACTTCCTTCAAGGTTAAATTCAGTCACTTGCTCTAACAGAAGCGAAGCACTGGGGTAGTTGGGAACAGAGCCACTGCTCTGTAGCTGCTGACAACATTACATTCACAGTCCCTTCTCTGCAATTCCCCATGAGCAAGTGAAGTATATTTGTGTACCTAGGCTGTATTTCAGCTGAGAAGTGCTACATGCACAGGCTAATGGGAAAATAGTCCCTCAACCTTCAAGTGTATTACCTGTGGAAAATTAATCATTTAATGTAGGTATACATTTATGTAATATTTGCCCAAGAGTTGCTCTGGAATTCTCTTTGAATAATACACAATTAGATTTAAATGTTTTCCTCAATTTTCCTTTCATGAGCATATTTTCCAAATTTTCTGTGATAATTCATTCCATAGCTGCATTTCAACCGGTTTGTAAAATTTTACTAACTCACAAAGATATAATTTGCATAGAAATGAAATACAGACAGAAATGCTGAAGAAAAAAGGAGGTTTAAATTAAGTATAGCATCGCAAACAATTTCTTTCATAGGTGCTTTCCAGTGCAGTTGGAAACAGTCATTTAAAAGAATACTATCAAAGAACATGCTGTACCAAGAAATAGTATATTATAAACCCAATTCAAACAGCCACATCTAAATTCCACATTCATATGAATTGAATGATTGACTGATTATTGCTGGCATTTATTTCACAGAAAGAGGGCAGCTTAATAAAAGTGTATTATTCAGTCAATGGTATGCTGTGATGGATAAAGAGGTGAAAATCACAAACATTTAAATCCAAAAAAAGGCAGAAGGCAAAGCAAGTACTGAAAAGGAGGGAAGAGAATTTCATTGCTAAGCGATCATCTTTTAGGCTACCCTATTGACAGTCTACTCTAAGAGCTGGGCTCAGAAAACATGGAAAACTGTTCCTGAGACAGAATTTACGGATGACTCTTGGGTAAAGAAGGAAGAGCTGCTCATTATTTTTCTTTCTGCTTGTTGCATATCTGCTCCCATTGGTCTTTACTTACTGGCAAGATAGACTTCTGTTGATTAAATCTTGCATGGGCTTCCTAAAAGCAAATCAAATTAGAATAAATGCTGGTCTTACAGGGAACCAATGTGTGCATTAGCATTCGTGCCACATCAGCCAAAGGCAACCATTCAAACAGAGCCTTAAAACCACTTTTCTCCACATGCAAAGTTCTCTCTCACTTAACAGGTTGAATCCAGAACTTGAGCTGTGCTCCTCCAGTGGCCTCAGAGCATGATCCCTCATTGCTGGTCCCGATGACGCACAAAGACTGTAGGGAGTTAAGCTGTCTCCTCTCACCCAGACTACACCTTCAAGCCATCTGGTGTTCACACAAGAAGGGGTTGATGGTCACAGCCATGCTCTTTCTCACAGAAAATGAATTTAATATCTTGGCAATCACCCTTCCCATCAATTCCTCCTTTCCCATGCTTTCAGCAGCAACCCAAATGCTGAAATGCAAGTCTCTGCAAAGACCCATCACCACTCTTCTACCTGTGCTCCTGCCCATGCCCCTGTGAGGGCCAGAAATTAAGCACACCAGACTATGAGGGGACAAGATTGTAAGGAAATAAGTGCCCTCCCAGCCACTCTTTGCTAGCCAATCTCCTCATGGTTCTGTTCCAAAACAGCCAAAACTACATTCTGCAAGGGCATTGCAGGAGCTTCTTCTGGGGGCCTCCTACCATTACCTCTCCTGCTTTAAAAAGAAAAAAAAATAAAAATCACGAGTCAGCCATGGGGATAAATAGAAGAGGCAAAGCATCATATTGATTTTAAAAACACTCCAGTAAAAGCTGAAGATGAGGAACTAAAAGATTTGGGCCACAAGTTCGTGATGTTCCATCATGCACCAAGGAAGAGACCCAGCTCAATTGCTGAGAAACATCTATGTAGCATTCATCACACACTGCTTTACTTCAGCCTAACCTTAAAGCACAAGGAAAACAACCCACTGCCATCTGGGAAAAAAGATACATTGACTTCTTATTTTGAACTTAATTAATTTTTATTTTTAACCTGAGTTTTTCAGTTATAAAGAAATCTTCTTATACACACAAGACTGTTTCTGAACAGTAATGACTGATCTCTTTCCAGACCAAAAATTATACCTAAACTATGCTGACAGGTCAGAGTAATTGAATAATCTGAAAAATGCAATTCACATAAGCCCAAGAGTTTGCACTGTTCTCAGAATTTTTCTTAAAGAAGGACAGAGAAAATGTAGTCTACTTTCTGCTTGTTACTCCAGTGGTTTCCCACACAATGTTCACACAAAGAAGATTTGGAGAGCCATTTACCTGAACAGTGCTTTATAAATCCTTCCTTTAAAAATGGCATCTTGCAAGTATAGCATTCAGTTTCTCCTCAGGAGATATGGTTTAATGTCAAAACAAGAAGACATGCTAGAATTACATAAGTGAGTAAAAACCAGCATTCATTTTTATATTTCCAGTTTCCTCGGTCTTTATTTTTGAAATATAAACCACCTTATAAAATGTTTGGAATTTTTTTTTTCTAAAGCACTTTATGGGACATTTCTTATGTGAATGAATGAAGCTGGGAGACATGAGAAGGGCAGGAATAGATGCAACTGGCAAAATTCCTTTGCTCAAATTTGGGCTCTTAGCACTAGTAGTCCCCAGTACTAAACGAGATCCTTTTGTGTATATTCTTGTTAAAAAATCCCAAAAACCTAGCAAAGAAGTTCTGAAATGCATTGCTAGGTAAATTAACTTTTAAATAGTCCATTCTTTCACAGTTTTCCAAATGCATGCCATGTCTTTGGAGTTAAGAAAGAATTCTAATTATTCTATTTTTCCTATCAGTCTTCACACTAGACAAAAAGGTTGGATGAGGTGATCTTTTGAGGTCACTTCCAACATAGGCTAGTCTATGATCCTGTGAAATGGCCATGGTATATTGAATTCTCTTGCTTAATAGATATTGATTTGGAAATAATTTCCCTCTGTAAATATCCTTTTGGGTGAAAATTAAAATTTGGTGCCAATTTGGTCCTCACTGGAATAGCAGGTGTATGTCTCATTTAACTATTCTCCCTCTGCAGGGAGAATTGCAGGGTTCCAACTACATGTATTGTTCAGACTATGCTATCACTTAAGTCCAGGATTATATTTTTCATTTGCTTTTCATGATAGCAAGGGGCCAAAAATAGAATAAAAATAATAAAGAGCGATCCCATGAGGAGTCTTATTAACCATGACTAATGGGTGTGTCAACAGAGACACCTTATTTCAGTCTCTTACAAGTTTTCTATTAAAGAGTCTGATGCTTTTATTTTACAGAAAACACACCTCACTCCTTTGTCTCATGGTCATATTGTGAAGCTGGAGTTACCCAAAAATAACAGTGAGGAAAATTTATCATAATCTCTTAATTCAGGAAGAACATGATGTCTCAGATGGACCTGGAACACAACCAGAGGAAGTAAGGTTTGGGCAGAAGCTGGCCCACGCAGCTCATGTAGCCTTACTGGGAGAACGATCTTGCAACTGCTGTAACTAAAGCACTGATTGATTCTGCCCAGGGTCCAAGAGGAATTATTGCACACTATGTTCTCCAATCTACCTTCATTGCCCCTTGTAGTTGTCACCACACTTACTCCTTCTGCAAGTAAAGCTCCTGTAATGATACTGTTATCAGAGGACCTGAAGAAAAAATAAAGCAGTTTGTTTCCACAGATCCAGAAGTGCAGCACCTTCTCTGTCATTTAAATCTGTAGCAGCTACTTTGAACAAAAAGGCCCAGCCAAGGCTATGATTTTCCATACAGCATGGGTAAATGGAAGCTCACCATGGCTGCATTTTTGCCTAAGAAAAATTTTTAAGTCATATGCATCTTAAAATCATTCAGAATCTCTAAAAGTAACATGCAATATTCACGTTCTTCTCATGTGCTTCTTTATTTATAGCGTAATTTCATCCTATTCAATGGTAGATGAGTGAAAGCAAAGAAAGAAACACACCTGGCAGCTTCAGAATGATAAATCCCCATCAATATATTTTTTCAGATTATATCATAAGAAATCAGATTTTCTTTTCTCACAGTGATTGCAGAAGAGTTATTTTATGTAATTCTAAAAATACTCAGCCCTAGGAATTAAAAACCATGTCAGAAACAGGTACTACAGGAATCACCAGCCAGCACCATTTTAGAAAAAGCAGAAAACATTAGAAAAACAGGGAATGTCTGGCAGCTGCCAAAACACAAACTCCTCCAGAAAAGAGTCAATTAGTGAGAAAGTCTGGAGGACACCCACAGGAACTCTTAACAGCAAGGAAAAAAACAGTCCCTCTCCAATCTGGCTAATTCCACTTCCAGGCTGAAGTGGAAGAAGGTGGCTTCTGCTCCTGGACTAGAACTGGCCATTGCCATCACCCCATGTGGAGATAAACAAGCAGCACACTCACAGTGGGTAAGGCAGGAGCACTTCTCTTTGAGCTACTGTTTTTTGTTGGGCTTTTAGAGCAAATGGGCAGGAAAGATGGTGAAATAGCTCTTTCACACTTTGCACTGCAACATATCCCATGAAAGTGAGAAATGCGTTAGGGCAAAAGAAATGGGAGCAGATATGGAAAGCAAGGCTAGTTCTGAAGATTTGAGACAAGGGAGGAAAAGGAGAATAGTTGTACCCACTAAACAAGGAAAAGTGTGGAAGAATGACAATATGAGATCAGGAGAGCCTGGATGGACAAGGCAGAATCAAAGTTTCCAGAGAAGAGAGTAAGAAAAGAGCACATGCTGCCCCTGAACAAGGCTGAGGAATCTTACCACACTCTTGGGATCAGCATGATTATTCTGAGCATTTTCAGGTATTGAGAAATTAAATAAAGACAAAGAAATCTTTATAAAAGAAAAAGAACAACAGATCAGGAACGGGCATAGTGTTAACACAATTACTTTAGATAAACTGGAACCTGTATGTTTGTGCAGATGGAGGCAAGCCTTACTGCTCATGGTCTAGGAATCACATTATGAAGAGTATTCAGTATTCATGTTTTTTGCATCTTTTTTTCTTCCAATTTGCCCAGATTTTACTGAGATGTTTACAGCTTTTCCAGCTGTAAACATTTGACTCAGCAGGTTTTTAAGATCTGTTCCTCTCTGCCTAAAGACAGATCCTAAGAAGTGATGAGTATCCTTCTCTGACTACAACTATTCTCCCTCTGCAGGGAGAATTGCAGGATATCTGTTAATAATATCTGAATAATATAATATCTGTTTCCAGAAATGAGACCAGTACATCCTGCTAATGACAAAGGGAGAAGCAACAACCAGAGATTCCTGAGAGAATGGATGTTTCAGTATATGAAATGGTCCAATTTCAAACATATGATCATAGCTAAGGTCCTCTTCACTCCCTCACCCACATTTTCCAGATAGACAAGTTTGGCATGTTCCACACTGGGGGTTTCTCTTTGGCATCCATTCTATAACACTCCACACCTGGGCTGCCCCTTAATTGATAATGTAATTATCAGCATAGTCATATTACTTCACACTAAGCATTTTCAACCATTTATCACAATGTTGATCTTTATTTTAAATATAAATCAGGCAATCATTTATGGCTTTTATGTTCTTTGTATTTATTCAAGAATATTTAACTGTAGACAAAAGGTGACTTATTCATTATTCATCCTGAACAAGGCAAGTATGGCAATTTGAAAAGCCTGACATTTGAGCTTTTTGCCAACACTAGCAAAATTATATCCTTCCCATTGTAAATCAATGAAGTAGAATCATTGTGCACAAAAGAATTAAATTGCCTTGTCACTTTAATAAGGCCACCTTATATACAACCTTCAGCCAATGCCATTGTGCAGAAAAAGGGTGCATCCTTTGCCTCAGCTGTCTCAGATCTCAGTAGGCTTTCCAATTAAATGAACATCCTCTTAGTCTTTCACTCCACTCCACTCTTTCTCTTTTTGAGAGGCAATGTCAGAATGTCATAGGCATAACTTGCTATCAGTGGCATGCACACATCAGTGTGAATTAACTTCCTCCAACTCCTGCTTTCTTTTGGCAGCCTTTTTAACTTGTTTGTCAATTCCAAAATGATGGAACTCCAAGAAAGGGGATTTTTTTTGTTGTTGTTGATGTTTACTGAGCTTGGATAAAAGCTGCAAATAGCTATCTGCACACCAAAAGAAACTATACAAATGTGAAGATCCTTTGCAGGCAACATAGATAATGTAAAATGGCAATGAAACAACATGTCCAATCAGGCAGAACACAAGTGGCATATGCCAGAAAGAGAACAACTTTGTATGTTCTCACTTCACAGGCTAGGACCCTACTTTACAATCAGAGCTGATTTTTCTCATCCAACACCCCTTGGACACATTTTACCCTGAGAGGAGAAACCTTTAACCAGCCATTTCCAGGCTTTTGAACAGCTACCCAGAACAGCTACTTCATAATCCAACAACAGAATGTTGCCTATAATAGTCATATGCCTGCCTGGCTTTCCTTTCAATCATAGCATACAGAGGTTGAAAGAGTAACTTCAGCCTGGATTTTTCTCAGAAGCAGAGAACTGAAAACAATTGAACAGCTCAAACACAGCAACACAACTGAATCTTGATATTTCAAAACATACCTAAAAGTCTGCAGCTTGGCAATTGTTTTGGAGTCTCAATATTTTGTCCTGTTTTGATAGTTAACTGATAGGTGCATGGTAAAGAAAAGAAAATATGTAAGTATAGAAACAGTGATAATATTCTTGATGTTGTTAACATTTTGGATTTAGTCAGGAAATGTTAATAACAAATGACCTTTTTCTGAAGGGTATTTTAAGGAGAACAAGCAATTTTCTGTAATGTGGTTACCATAGTGACTTGCCCTCTAAAAAGACCCAAAAAAAAAAAAAAAAAAGAAAAAAGATGTACATCTGTAATCAACCAGCTACTGCAACAACAAATGGTCTAACAAAGCAACATTTTAATTCAAGCTGGAAAGATATTTGGTTTGAAGTTAAGTATAAAAGAAACTATTTATGGATGCAAAATAGGTCCTCTAATAACTATTACAGAACATTTGTGATGATTCAGAAGAGATTTTCCTTGAAAACTACATTAGTGCATAATAGATAATTTTTTTCTTAGAAATTACTTCATCTGTACCATATTGAGCCATTCAGTAGAAAAGCTCAGCAAGCAACTGGGGATGCTAAATAGGGACCTCTGCCTCCTTCAGTCTCTGTCTCTTCCTTTCCTGAAGCATACCTGTAAAATAAGCAGTTATAAGAAGTGCTACAGTTTTATATATTTCTGCAACTATACATACAAACTAATACCACAAACATTTTCCTATGGCCTACCTGTCAGGGTAGGTATATTTAAGGAAACTTCAAATCAGCCATTAAAGAACATATAACTTGACATTTAGAGTATTAAATTAGAGTTCTAAAACTTCAGTCATCTTTCTAATTATCTTCACTGCTCCTTGACACTGGGCAGAGACCATGAACATGTCCTTTTCCATGCTAAAGTTCTCTGGAAGCCTCATGTGACAAGCCTGCCTTTATTCAGAGAAGACCTTGCAATGGCAAGATGCTGCAGCCTGAAATCATGCAATGCCCAGAACAATCCTTCCTTTTCTAACCTTCAAGGCCAGGAACAAGTCTAACAAACCCAAGCACTACAATGCCAAATATCAAGTGACTTTTTCCTTTGTTTTAAGGCATTTTTACCCAAATTATGAAAGCAATAGAAGAGCAATCCTCTTCTAATAGTTAGTAACACAGCACAGAATAATAAATACAGTGTGGTACAGCATAGCAGTTCACATTCATGGATAGAAGTCAGATAGCTCTCAGCTGGAATGTCCCATAGCAAGGAGGTGGGGCCAGTTCTCACACTGGGAAGTGATTTCAGCTATTTCCTTTGGTGTTGTAGGCATTTCTTGGGGTACTCTTCAGTCTGAATACTTCTCCATAGTCAGTCTAGAGGCACGTTCTTCTAACTTGGTCTGGAACACCTACAAGTGCCATGCCCAAATCTCTGCTGGCCACTTCCAACTTTCTCTATAACCAAGGCAGACAGGTGTGTGCACAGAGCACTTTTATCTGTCTAAAATTAGTCAGATATACAGAAATACATTCAATTAGGTTATAAAGCTTTCCTATGCTTCCACAAAGGAGCAAAGCACAGAGGAACAATAGCATTCAGAGGCTGGACACTGCACTTCATGTGAGGTTGAGTAGAAGGAAAGAGAAAAAAGTGCACACCTGTTGGTGCAGAGAAACACCAACATTCTTCCTCCTGCAGACCAAGATGCACTGAGCCTCCTGAGGCAAGGATATATTTCCAGCTCAGGGCCCCAGGTTCTTGCTGCAGAGCTGCTCCCCAGCTGGGCAGCCCTGGCACTGCAAATGGGGCTTCTCCTCTCCAGGAACAGGACTTTGCTCTTCTCTCTGTTGAACTCAGTGAGGTTTTTACCAGCCCATTTCTCCAGCCTGTCAAGGTCCCTCTGGCTTATCAGGCACTCTTCTCAGTTGGATTTCATCTGCGAATTTGCTGGGGGTGCACTCTGTCCCCTTGTTATGATGTTCAGCAGGGTCAGAGCCAGGATTGATTCCTGGGACACAGTACTGGCTACTGTTCTTCACATAGACTTCTTACCACTGCCCACCATTCTCAGAGCCCAGACACTCCGTTGGTTGTCAATCTGCTTTGCTGTTTGCACATACAGCCCACGGCTCATCAGCATTTCAATGAAGACGGTATCAAAATCCTTACTGAAGTTTAGGTAGAAAATATTTGCTACTCTCCACTAAGTTACCAAGCCAGTTAATCCACCACTTATCAGATTGGTGAATACATGCTAACTACTCCAAATTATTTTTTGGTTCTACATGCACCTGGAAATGGCTTCCAGGATCTTTCCATTACCTTCACAGAGATCAAGGTGAGGCTGATAAACTTATTGTTTCCTGGGCCCTCCTCCTTGCCCTTCTTAAAGATATGAGAGAGATTTGCTTTCTTCCAGTCCTCAGGCTCCTCTCACAGTCACATTATCCAGACGTGGATCACCAGATATTAGACAGTAGTCTCTCAATGACATCTGGCAGCTTCCCCAGCACTCATGGGTGCATCCTATCAGCCCCCATGGATTTAAGTACCTCTGGTTTGCCTAAGTGTTCTCTAACCTGTTTGGTTTTTTTTTTCCTACCAAAGGTAATTCTTTCTTGCTCCAAACTTTACCACTGTTCTCTGGGTCCCCAGATTTCTGAAGGAGGATTCTGCTATTAAAAAGTACGCACTCAGTGCCAGTGGAAGAGACCATTCTTGAACTAGAAGGAAAAAATCCTCCATTATCAACCAAGTGTCCTGGAACCCTTTTATCTTCAGGGCCACCTCCCATATGATTATTCTAAGCATATATCTGAAGGAGCCAAATTCTGCCCTTCTGAAGTCTGTGCTTATTGTCTGGCTTTTTGACTTGTTCCTCCTTTAAAGGATCCTGAAGTCCACCTCTTTCAGTTTTCTGAAAAAACTGCTTCATCTACTTCTTGCTGATCAGGCAGACACCCACTGCAACTCCACTCACTAAGCCTGATCCTATGAGTGCTAGGCTGGCTCATAATCCCTTCCTAGGCAGAGCTCCATGCAGTCCTGCTGTCCTCTCACACAGATGCTAAATCTCTCCCCTTGCCTTCCTAGCCTGCCCCTCTGCAGAGCTCTTATCCCTCCATTGCAGCACTCCAGGAGCATGAGCTATCCCACCACATCCCTGTGCACCTGCACACACACCTCTAAACCCTTGCTTTGCTCCCCTGCTGCATGCCTGACCATACAGGCACTTCAGAGAGGCACCCAAGTGCACTGACAGCCCAGAAAAGCTTTGCCCACCATGCTGTCCTGTAGGCATTTCTTCATTTATATGTATACACTCGATGGTCCTTTCAGCCCTCTTTTGCTGTTTGCAGGGTCTGTCTTGACAATATCACCCTGCACCTTTTACTTGCCAACCTCACTTGAATGTGGTCATCACCTCCCACTCCTGTTATTCCTTCATAAAGTTCTTCATACCAGGTTAGTCAGCTTGTTGGCTACGGTGCATTTTCCCCCTTAATCAGGAGAATCTTCTCTCTTCTTAGACCTCAAATAAGTCTCATTGTCATAAAAGCCTCTGTTGTAGGTACCAGCTGCAGAGCCAGAGTTTAGGACTGGCTAGCTCTGAGCTGGTCCCAGCCTTCAGAGAAACAAGGACAACCAGATAACTCCTCATCTGTATTTCAAACCTGTCTCTAGAAAAGCCCCTCCTTTTATGGATTCTCTCTACACTAAGGAAATTAAATACATGCTCTTTCTTTCCTTGCTACTGCTGATTCCATGTTTACAGTCTTAAGAGGTCTGCTTAGGTTTATTTATCTAGGTAACAAATTACATCATCCAGCTGTGATGTGACTCTACAGATAAGCATTCTGTGCAAATACTGGGCAACACCTAGTTTAGGAGCATAAGACATTGAAAACCCTCTCTGATTTCTAGTGATAATAAGCATTTGTGCCTTTGGACTTGTGGACAGTTTCTATGTTGATACCTCATCACATTTTTAAGGCATGTGAGCTTTCTAAATACATAAACAAAAAACACCCTGACATTTACCAGGCAGGCAGGCAGTTAATGGCCATTATCTCATGAATACAAGCCAGTGTTTTAACAGCAATCACACTGATTTCTTTTCCAAATCTCATTTAATTGACTTTAAAAACAACAATTTATTTGGATAAATGTTCTAAGTCTCTATATATCATTTAAACTGGCATTAATGACCAGCTTATAATCAGAGTATATCATGCTGTCAATGGTCCCATATTAGTTTGATTTTCATCCGATACTGCTCTAAATTTCTCTGGATAATTTGATTATTTCAACTTCAAAATATGTTTGATGAAATGTATCATTGGAATGATTGCTTAAGTTTGCCTCTATTAACTGAATATTGATTATGGATTTATGATAAACCACAAAACAAGTCCCAGGTGTTTTTTTAAATTCCTGGAGAAAGTATTCTAACCAAAATGTCGCATCTTTCATTTTGCATAGGAGCTCTTCAAGCAAGATAGCAAACAACATGTTATGGGCATCTCTGGGCAGAAACTGAAAAGGAAAGTGACTTTAAAAACTAAAATCTCTGTCAGGAAGGACAAAATTAAAATCAATCAATCAATCCAGGTGAAGTAACTTCTTTAGACTCCCACTGGAGGGCCAAGAAACCCTCTCCGGAAATGCTGGAACTTACAACATTTGCAACATCTTACCTTGCATTCATCCCAAAGTGATCCTCAATGCTTCCAGTCATGGTAAAATAATTGCTACTACCCATGGAGCAGAGAGAGGCTGTTAATAATGAGTGGAAGCCTAAGGCATTGGGGGAAAACAGTACAGGACCTTAATCACCGTACAGGGCAACAAAAATTAGAGCCTTTCCACAGCCCCACCTCACAACCCCCCTATGACCAATAGAAAATATTATAAACAAGTTCACAACCTCCTTCCTCATTGTCCTATCTAGGAATTCTCAAAAACCTTTGCTGAAACAAGTATCCATATGGCTCTAAATTTTCATATAATTTTTTTTTAATTTCTGCATTTATGAATACTAAAGGTCCATAAACAAGTTATGTCTTACCACAGGACAAAAGTTACTAACACAAATCCCTCATAAATCCCAGAGAATACATGGAAATAGGATCTCTTTGAAGTGGGGAGCTGTACCATGTAGACAAATGATTTATGAATGAATGAGGGAAACCAGAACCTTTTCAGTAAGTTTCATTGGTGTCAGGAATATTTCAGGACCTATGCAGATAGGAGTCAATGTGGCTATTATCCCTGAGGTGAGCTGGGTTTTCTGGTGGTCTCCTGCAGGGCAGAGATTTCCCACAGGTCCTCCAAGACATCTGCATGAGGCTGAAGATGTCTTAGTACCCTAGCACACCAGATTTGTCGAGGAATGTTTATATTTTATTTAGGTGACTGGAACGAGTTCCACTACTCAACAGAGTAATGGGATCCCAGAGCAAGGTTCAGCTCACATCCTTAAGGAAACACCGGATGAATGGTTCTCTAGGCTCCACAGACTACAGTGGCTTGCTGTCAGGAGGGCTTAGATACTTAGCATACACACAAAAAAAAGTGTGCTAAAAACACACTAAACACACTAAAAGTGCCCACATTTAGATGTCTTAATTGCAGCTGAGCTGCACAGTCAGGGCAGGATCCAGCTGCTTGAGCAGCTCAGGCCTGTCCAAAAGGGCACAAAAATATTTTTTCTCAAACCCTCCCTATATTGGGATAAAGTAATAACCCATCCATTCTTTTTCCATGGCTGAAGGGAGTGAGTTGCATTGAATCACCATCTAAGCTTATAGGACAGAATACTCAGAACAGCCTGGCTGTGCCTCACCACATAGTTTATTCACATACCCCATCTTCATTTGGTATTCCCTGGGCCAGCAGCACAGACATTTCTGGGGATAAAAAGAAAAAAAAAAAAAATTCAATATCTGTGAAAGCCCCTATAAGCTTGAAATCAAGTTATATATGATATTAATTCAATTTTGTTGATAGAATTACATTTTCTTTATAGAGTAAAAGCACTCAGCTGCTGTATACATAAATACAATGAAGATGCCCAGAACAAGTATTATCAAGCTGGCAAGCACTTTCACATAGGCTGAAAAACAATTACACTTTGCCATCTACAACTCCTCAGCATTATTTCTTCCTCCTTCTTTAAACAATAATGGCAGCAGCCTGCACATTACATGCAGGAGTGGCATGGACAGCACAGGCTTAGTGGTGTGGTTAATAATATTAGGTATCACTGGAAAAGGTTTTCTCTTCCAACATGTGACACTTGTTCACAAGTTTGAGACACTTGTAGGGGACTATTAGAATAGATATGGGTGATTTAAAACCTTAACTGGGACTTCCTTTTAATTTTCCTTAAATTAAGAGTCTGGTCTCCACCTTTGACTTACAACAAGGTAATTATCTTGATTAGAAGATTAGGTGACTGATTCCATTGAGACAGACACAGGAAAAAAAAAAGTGCCCAAAATTAATTAAGTGCCCAAAAAAATTATTTAGGAACACACAAGATTTTTTTTCTTCCCTGTAATCTAGAAGATAGTTCCACCTTTGGAACCTCCCACAAAGTCATACTTTTTAGCTTTGCTCATAGAGGAAAAAAATAACAAGAAGTTTATGCTTAAAAATAAGATGCCTAATAAAAGAGCCCCATATATATCACTAGAAGTACTGTTAGTATTGTTATCTTAACTGCTGTGACATTTTAGAAAACTCAGTTTTTAAAAGGCTGGATGGAGTTTGACTGCTGAAACACTGGCACAGTCACAAAGGCACCTTAAAACACATTTCCTTTACCATGAAGCAATCAAGCCCCTGAACATGTTTGTACTGGCACGTAAATAAACTTACATAAAATAAGAAGCATTTCAATGTTCTATTTACCCAGCCAAGGCAAAGGGTGCAGGGATTTGTGTCCCTGCTTTACAGACTCGCTGGCATCAGAACAAGGAAGGTTTGAACCCTGTGTCCCCACTGGCCAGCAGATCCCTCCTGGGTTTACGACACAGTAAGGGAGAAGAGCAGCAGTGCATCCTCCCTGCACAGACCCGCGCTTCTCCATAAACCCATCCTGAAGAACTGTGATGGTTTTTAGGGGTCATTTGAATCAAGCACTGCAAAATGTCATGTATTTTCCCTTCTTTTGGCCAAAACTATTCATGTAATTCAATCAGGATGTGGAACTCTGAGCAGGCCACAATGAAGCAGCACTTTTTTGGCAAAGAGATTTGTATGAAGAACAGTACCCTTTTGTGTGCACAACAGTTCTTTCAGCAAAGCCTCATACTGAGTCTGAGTTAGAGGTGCCCTATGCCAGAAGAAACAATACCACACACCATCTCTCCTGCACTCAGCATGAACCTGCTACTCAACAGTGAGTAAATTAAAATAAATGGGGAAATGCAGAGAAGTAAATGTTATAACAATACCACAACATGTGAAATAACCCAGAGCTCAGAAAAGGGTGCTGAAGGACATGCATACACTTATGTGTGCATTTCACACTTGTTTCACAAAAAGAAAGAAATTAGGAGGAGAAAAAAATGAGTGGCACGTTGGGTCAAGCCCATAATGCTGTGATCATAGAACAACTTGGGTTGTAAGGGACCATAAAGATCATTTAGTTCCAATCCCACTGCTATGAGCAGGGACATTTTTCTGAAAGTGAAAACATGCCTGTGCAGCTCATTTTGGTGTTCCCTGAATACCATAAGTTGTATATCAGAAACCTTTCTCTTCAGTCAGAAATTAAATTCTGTTGAGCAAAGAAGAGTTCTTCACTTACAAGACTCTCCTGGCTGAAGAGTTATAGATAATTTTGCCTCTTGAGTTTCATTTTATCCCATTACCCACTTTCATACAGACACTGTCTCCCTTTTAATATATATATATATTTTTTTTTAAAACTTCCTTTCCTGTCTCTGGCTTTACACTTTTTTGTATTTTTATGCTTCACTANGTGGCTTTCCCTCAAGGCCCTTCACCATCCTCATGGCCCTCTTTGGACACTCTCTAATAATTCAATATCTTTTTTATATTGTGACACCAAAAACAATATTCAAGGTGAGGCTGTCCCAGCTCAGAGCAGAGCAGGACAATCCCCTCCCTTGCCCAGCTGGCCATGCTGGGCCTGATGCCCCCCAGACAGGGCTGGCCCTCCTGGCTGCCAGAGCACTGCTGGCTCAGGGTCACCTTGCCATTGACCTGGACCCCCAGGTCCCTTTCCTGGCACTGCTCTGCAGGTTCTCATTCCATCTGTACAGTCTGCACATCCAGGGTGGCCTCATCCCAAGTGCTCAGTCCAGCACTTTCCCTTTGTGGAACTTCATACAGTTGGTGAATGCCCAATCCTCTGATTTGTTGAGGTCTCTCTGCAGGGTCACCCTGTCTTCAAGGCAGTCAACATTTCCTCGCAGTTTTTTATCATCTGTGAACTCAGTCAGTATCCTTGGAAGTCCTCTGTCCAATTCTTGGCACTGATCTAGTTAACTTTCTCCTGTTCAGTCAGTCCAGGTAGACTTCTTACATGGAAACCAGATATTTTCATCAACAAGATTTTTAAAAATACAATATTTAAAAAATCACAGAATTGCATAAATACAGATCTAACTTACGTGTGCTTAACCCATACAGGAAAAGGTAAAAGAAAATTTTCTATCCCACCTCTCCCTGAAGGTTCTCTTTTGCAGGTTTCCCTTCCCCATCATGGAGAAAACATGCCTACTCTGCATTTTTGCAAACCTCTTCAGTATTTTTTTCTGAGCAAACTTATTTCTGCCCCTTTACTCATAAAGATTTTGTTCTTTTCTCTAATGTCTCTTTGTCCTGTGGCTCTATGAGCACAAGCTGAAACTAACCCTCTGAAATGCAAGCACAAGTCAACCTATGAACACCAACTTGCATTTTGGACAGAGCTGAAACACTAATCAGTCCTTAGCTGCCACCAAACAGGCTGATTTCTCAATGACTAACATACATAGCCTGGCCCAGATATTTTTGTAATGAACATTTAAATAATTTTTTATTGGACTCTGGGCATTATTTCTGCAAATTCTCCCCCTGCAATTAACCACATGGTTTATGAAATTCCCTTGGTTCATTTAGTATGAACAATGTGATGCCAGTCATCAGAGGATGCAGCGGCACAAGGGCGTCAATAACTCGAAATGAGAACAGAAAGACTGGCAAGCTTCATGGGCACAGGTCCATCTCCTTCTGCTTGAGACATGAGCACCACAAAGTTGGTCCGTGGAAAGACATTAATCCCAAAATTAGAAGCAAAGTCTCACATCTGAACAATGTTAGTTTTCAGACAACTATCTCGCCTAAAGAAGGTGCAGTCTGTAGTTACATACACCTCTCCTGGAACTGTTTGGTTATCTATTTCATAAGCATGGAGTTCAAAAAGTGCAAAATAGAAAACAAACAAAAAAAAAAGAATAGAGGGGGGAAAAAAGGCAGTGGATTTAACATTAGCTTTTCATTTAACTTCACTGCAAGTGGCTGCATTATCTTCATAATCACTGAAAGTGAAATCTGTAATGCATATGTAGAATAAATTGAAGTTTGAACCAAACAAAATAAAGGTAGGATTGACTATTCATAACAACACAGACTTCAAGTCATAATACACTTCAGTGGAAGACTCTTGCTGATGCCAGTTTGAATAGTCCAGCAGAACACAAGACAGACTGAATACAATAGAAATGTTGAGATTCGATTTGTAATATATAATTATTCCACATTTTACTGTATTATAAGTTTAAATTATCCACATCAGAGGTTTTAGTATTTCAAGTCTGTTTAATAGAATAGATTTTTTTTACTCCCATTCTGACAGGAAAGGAGGAAGATAATGAATATGTACTGTAGAAGAAGAATAAAGAAAAGAACAGCTCTGTGACTGACCAATTTCAATATATTTACAACTAGTTCAACATTTTAACCAAGAAATCTTTTTTAAAATATAAAGTGGAAATAGAATTGTAAAATCACTACAAGTAGGTGAAAAACTAAAACTGGGGGAAAGCTATGTGCTGGCAAATTGAGGGGCTCACACAGAACACTGTCTGTTCAGACTTGTTCCTCTCTACTACAGTCAAATTTCTAATCCCTGTAGAGGTCTATGAGCTCTGAAATGCAGCAGTAACTACGGCAAATGTGAGCAAAGGCCTACCATTTTTATTATCATTAAAGCAAGCACCTCGGTATCCAGCCTAACTGTGGAGCATATTTATTTATATGGGTTTAATGGCTATCAGGAAATTTTCCAAAGAATTAATACGATTAAATAGGTAAATAATTAAATATTTAAATATCATTCAGCTGAAACAGAAGTCATAGTCCGGAAGGACATTTTTCAATATGTGTTCAGGTTTTCTGCACCTCACTACTAACACTAGATAGTGGTTCCAAATCCCAGTTCTGACTAGGAATAAAACTTCCCAGTAGTTTTCCATACCTCTTGTTGGGCTGCAACTATCCTTGATGATAGCTGCAAGAAAAAATTAAGGTCATCTTTTTTGGGAAAATGAGAGCCATGGTGACAGAAACTGCCACATAATGCCACAGATCTGCCAATTGATGAGGACCAACAAAAGAATTTTCGATTGAAAATGGACAGCAGACATGCAGAAGGCTGAATTCGGCCAGGTGTAATCTCTAGAAGCCTGTGAAGTAGCTGGAAGCTGTATTGGGTTTGACCAGAATCTAGCTCTTTTTCTTCATAGTAGTTCGTATGGTGGTGCTCTATTTAAATTTGTGATGAGAAGAGTGTTAATACACTGTTTTATTGCTGAGCAGGGCTTGCACAATGTTCGGGGTTTTTCTCCCTCTCACCCCACCATCAAACTGGCTGGGGCTGCACAAGGAGTTGGGAGGGGACACAGCCAAAATATCTGACCCCAAGTGACCAGAGGGATATCCCACACCGTATAGTGCACGTAAAGCTGCGGTAAAAAGGAGGAAAGGGCAGGGGGACATTCGGAGAGATGGTCTTTGTCTTCTGCAGTCACCGTTTAGGGGTTGCACAGCCTGGCTTTCCTGGGGATCTCTGAACACCTGCCTGCCTGTGGGAAGTGGTGGATGAATGCCTTGTTCTGCTTTGCTGGTGTGTGCGGATTTTGCTTTGCCTGTTAATCTGTCTCTATCGCAGCCCACGGGTTTCTCACTTTCACCCCTCTGATTCTGTCCCCAGTTCCAGCGAGGGAGAGCGAGCGAGCGGCTGCCCGGGGCTGGGCTGCCGGCCGGGGTCCGACCGCAGGAAGGCAGACAGAGAGCAATGAGGAGAATGCCAGAGCAACAGGAAGAGGTCCTGAGAGAAGGGGTTACCCGGGAAGATCTTAGGCATGGTCCTGTTTAAACCCCTCCTTTTCCTTGTCTGCCGCTGCGTTCGCTCCCCGGGCGCTGCCTGCAGGAGGAGCCCCTCCACCGCGGATGCTCCTTGGCCGGGGAAAACCCGCCCGGGACAAGTCCCTCCGCACAGGGCAGGCTGTCCTCTCCTGTCAAGGAGGCGTAAAAATATACACGCAGGAAACCCCAGTGACAAAAGCAGAGCGCGTTGTTTCCTCAGCCCAGCGTGCTAAAGACGCTCCGATGTAGCACAGCCGGGGGGGTTTTGCCAGACGTGCAGGAAAGATTTATGGGAAGGGGTCTCAATGGAGTTTAGAGTTTCTTAGTGCCTTCTGCATCTAATTTGAAGGTGCTATTACAATACAGCATATTGTGCTGCTTTGCTGCTCCTGACTGATGCGATTCCTTCAAGTCCTGCTGCCCCCGTGTCAAGTACAGAAAACTTTAGCAACAGCAGCTTGTTCTCAGTCCCCTGGGGACTCATACTGAGTTCCCAAGATGTTTCTTTGTTCTACTTGCACTCTGTGAGCTGTCCTTATTTTTCATCTTCTTCATGGGCTTCTCTTCCCACCGCTGCTCCTGTGTGCCACTGCTGCCGGTCCCTGTGTAGCGAAACAAAGTAATTCCAACACTGGTTGGAGAACAGCCACGCCCGGAGCCACCTCTTCGCTGCAGGCATGCACGGGGCCCCAGGTGTCTGCACTTTAGAGGATGCAGGTATCCAGGGAGCCAAGAGCCTTATCCAGGAGCTCTAGGGAGTTCATCCAGGCTCAGAGCTCCCAAGCATCAGAATAAGAAATACATTTCATTGTCTCCTTCAGACACAGATTGCATGACACCGGGATAAACACAAATGAAAGAAGGGCTAACAGACCTCCAACTTCCCTAGCCTGTATCCCTACATCATGGCCTTTATAAGGATTGTGCTTGTTCCAAAGATAATAACAAGAAGACAAGCTTCTCTCGACCCGGCTTTCTTTTTCTACAAATTTGTCCACATTGAAAATGAATTATGTAGGATTATTCACCAAACCACACAATGTCCTCATGATGCAATGTCTTGTATAGTGAACAAAGATAAATTAGGCTTTGCTGAAATATTCTGTGAACCTTATCTGTCCATCATGGCTCAAAATCTTGTCAATTGCACCAGATTTCAGAAGCACTCAGCTTTTGCAAAAACTCTCCTTCTAGTTTTTTTTTGTTTGTTTGGTTGGTTTGTTTTTTTTTTGATGAGTACAGGACTAAACTGCACCACTGCACTTCTGGATCCTGTTTATTGCACAGTTTAAAGAGGTGGCATGACTCATTTACAATATGTACCATTTTGTGGTGAAGCGCTATAATATTGACTGTTTACATTTCAGAATTATCTCGCATCCAGTTTGGTTTCTTCTAGCCTTGAAGACAGGTTGTGTATTCTCCCGAGGCCTCACATAATGGAAGTACAGCATTTGCTTTTTGCACTTTAGGCATGTAAACACAAAGTAAATACTTTCATCCAAAGCAATTTGCTTCCTATACCACAACTTATGAAGTAACAACTTGCCCCATCTATCATTATTTCAAAGCCAAATGCTTGGAAATAACTTACTTCAAGTTCTTTCCAAAGTCCATCAGAAGGGAAAGTCACAGGATTGTCAGTCACTGTATTCCAGGTATGTTTTAATACCCCAAATTGGGTAGATGAGAGGGAAACAGATGCGCAACAGTATCAGGTACAGCAAATGGCTAGATTCAGTCCCTCAAAAATTCCCTTTTTGTGGTTTTCACCTGTTCATGTATCACTTCCAGAAAACAGTATCTCACAAAACAGGGACTGAAGAAGAGAGATGTCATGAAGAAGGGGTATTACTTTTTGGGGTTTTTTTTCATTTTACTTCTCAGCTTAATGTTGACAGTCATGTTGGGTTCATATCCATTTAATCAGATTAATTTAAAGTACTTTTTTTCTGTGAACAACTGTAGAACAGATCCAAACAATGCCCTACAGTTACTGCTCCAGGACAGCATCTAAGCAGCCAGTTTTGAGTGTTTGGTTCAGACCAGGGGCTTACATGAAGAGATGAAAAATAGGCATGTTCAGAAAGAGATATGATATGGGTTGCCCACAGAACAGCCCTTGCAGAGGCATTGAGCTGGATAAAAGTTTTTCTGGGACCACATCAGCCAGCACAAAATGCATGGACTCTGTGCAATCAAGAGCTAGCAATCAAAGGGAGAAAGAGTTTGATGGAAGTGACAGACCCTGAGCCATGGTCAGGAGGGACAATGCACCAACGAGACAAGAGGGTCCAAGTCTGTGACAAATTCACAGAGTGGGGTTTATAAGTTTAATTTTGCTCTAGTCACTTTTGTTCAAATCACAGATGGCTTTTATAAGTCAGTGCATTTCCCTCAATCAATATGCCTCAACTTTACTTTCCATATTCTTTTGCTTGTTTGTCTTTTATTTTTGGGGGGTTTTTTTGGTTTTTTTTTTTTTTTTTTTCCTTCCATTCCTTTTTTTTTTCCTTCCATGGCATTACTTCACTCTGAATAGGGGGACAGAAGTCCAGCAAAAACATTCCAAAATTGTTGGGCAGCTGTTCTTAAAACAGAATTTGGCAACTAAACAAGCAAAGTGTTACTGGCTTTAGAAAGGGGATTTTAGCAAAACTGCAAACATCCACATAACCTTATGGTTGTCCACAGGCACAGGCTCCAGCAGCTGCTGGACTTCAGCTGGGCTGGGCAGCAGCCACTACCACACAGGCACCCACATCCCAGCGCCCCATAAAATCATAGAGAGGCTTAGGGGAGAAGGGATCCTAGACATCATCTAGCTCCAAGCTCTTGCTATAGACAGGGACACTTTCTGCTAGACCAGGTTGCTCAGAGCCCCATCCAACCCAGCCTTGAATACTTCCAAGGATGGCGTATCCACAGCTTTTCTGGGCAACCTGCTCCAGAGTCTCATAAAGATGTCTGGTGTAGCTCAGCTCCATCAGGCTATTTTCAGTTGTTTCAAGACTGACAAGTAATTACTTGATTCATTACAAGTCTGTTGTTTTCAGCTCACTTTCCTAAAGTACCTGCAAAAGACATAAAATATGGCAAAAATGGCCAACTCCTCTGCTTTCCACACTCCCTCCAAATCTGAACAATTTCTGTACCTCCTGATGGAGGTTCAGACTCAACTATGTGCGAAAGGGAATGAGTTCTTTAATTTTCCATAAACCAACACTCATTAGACCAAAAAAAACCCACCATAAATTATTCTCCTTAAATCAAGATTTCAAAAATATTCTACCTTACTAAGGCTGACCACAGAGCACTTCCAAATGCTGCAAAACACAGCCAAGGCAAGGTGCAGAACAGGCTTACAGCAGCATGTTTGTGCCTAGGAACCAAGTAATAGCTCACTGAGTAGTTTAATATATTACAATGTGCACAGTCACTGCCTGCACCACGCATGAATGCACAAAGTAAGCTACATCTCTGCTTTCTAATCTTACTGGAAAAGCTTCCCTGTGGACAAGAGATCCAGATCTCCCCTGTGGAGATATTGCCTGAACACAGTGAGTTTACAGTCAATGATGGCATGGGACTTGGAGAGAAAGGCTGAGGCTGCAAACTGAAGGGAAGCTGTGAGGAATCCCACTAACAAAATGTCAATGGCAGTCTGCTGACATTGTTTGCAAAACTATGAAGAGGAATTTCTGGAAAGCCATAGGTTCTGTTGGAAATGAAACAGAAAAAGGCACAAGGGATTCTAACATGATTGAGAAAAAACAAAGTGTTCAGTGCAGCTAAGATCAGTAGCCTTAAGTTTAAGGGTAGAAGCTTTTCCAGCTGCTCAGGACCTGTATCCCACCCTTCTTTCCCCACAATGTGGGCTGATGCTCAGTGAGGTCGTGTGGTATTCCACACAGCATCATAGTTGTCAGCACAGGGACATGGGAGGCATAATATAGAAGAGAACACTAGCAGAAAAGAGCAGAATGAGGAGCTCATGTTCCATGGATAAAAATCATCCAAAATTTCCACCTCATCTGGGACAATGCCTTTGGGTTGCACAGTGTTTTCAGTCCTGCTTCCCCATCAAAGAAAGCCTCTCACTCCAACCTCTTCCAATAGTCAGGGTTTTCAGTAATGCCAAGCAGCAACTTGTCTGCCTCTTCCCACTCACACTCCTGTTCTTCGGTGTGCACAGCACACGGATGTGCTGCCTTGCTGAAGGAGCACATCAGCACTTCCCCTATCAGAAGCATGAGACAAGGGCACTTTCACTGTCACCAGTCACAGCTCCCTCCTTTGTCGTTTGTTTGCTCCCTCCCTTTCCTTTGTCATGTCCCCCCCGTAGTGCACCTTTGCACAAGGCTGCCTTTCACCTGCATGCAAACCCACTTCTACCATGCTTTTGGTTTGAGGTGCAGCTCAAAGCATGACTGTTGTTTCCACAGGGTGGAGCTAGCCTTTAAAAGTCTCTGCCAAAAATAATCCTCCTGGTACACACACATCAGGCTGTGCACATGAACCCAGCCTTACAGACACAATGATTTAGGTAGAAATTACTTTTCCTCCTGCCATACACCAGTACCTCTCAACTGAACAGATCCAGCTGAGCTCTTTATCTACAGACTTGCAGAATACAGAACTCTTCATGGTAAGTATTTCATGGTGGATGCTGATAACATCTGATGCTCTTAATGAGCAAGAAGTCGTTCAGAATAGCCAGAGAATTATATGCTTTTTCTTTTGAGTGCTCCCCTACTAGTGGAAATACATTGAAACACATTGAAACATTACATTATTTCTTGCATTGAGTTGTTATTTCCCTTCCTAATAGAACCCAGTCCATCTGAATTGTTCTAAAGTCACATCTAAACATTTCAAAATACCAGCGCCCCAAATGGGAAGAGGGAGATGGTGAGCAGAATAAATCTCCCATAATCCAAGGAGAATTGCTACACCACTTAGTCACACAAGCCCATAGGGCTGAACGGGATTCACCTGAGCATATTGGGGGAACTGGTGGAAGTCCTCATTGAGACACTTTCCATCATTCGACAGAGTCACAGACGAGGCAAGATTTAAAAGTACCACCAGTGGGCCATGAAGCCCAACATCCCTGCTGTGGGTGTTGTTTACCTGGACATTAGTAAAGCCTTTGAAACCCCTGCAGCATTTTCCTGGAGAAACTGGCTGCTCATGGCACAGATGGCTGCACTGCTCAAGGGGTAAAAAACTGCATGGTGAGGTCCAGAGAATGGTGGTGAATGGAGTTTGACCCAGCTGCTGCATAGGCACAAGTGCACGTGGCCACTGCGAGTCAAAGTTGTCTGGCTATTGGGTTAAAAGTAAAAATAATTTAGCTGGCAGTTACTCATCGGTTAAGTTTACTCTTAAAAGACCATGTAGTAAGAAGATATCAGTGCTATTTCTACCTAGACGCTGAGGTACTGAGAACCCTGGAGATACTCACAGAAGAATAAACATCTGAGTTCAAACATGAAAAACCATCTCCTGTGTCTCAATCCTGGCCCTGGAGTCAGCAGAGAAAAACTCCCACATTTTTGGTGCCCCGTGTGAGGACTGAACTCACAACCTTCAGACTATGAGAAGGAGGGCAGGAAGGTGCTGCAGAGAGATCTGGACAGGCTGGTTTGATGGGTCGAGGCCAAACATCTAGAGGTTCAACAAGGCCAAGTGTCAAGGTCTGCACTTGGGTCCCAACAACCCAGGCAGCACTACAGGGCAGAGAGGCTGGAAAGGTGCCTGGAAAAAAAGGACCTGGAGGGGCTGCTTGACAGCAGCTGAACATGAGCCAAGCACTGCCCAGGTCACCAAGAAGACCAATGGGATCCTGGCTTACATGAACAATGATGTGGCCAGAAGGATCAGAGCAGCAATTGTCCCCCTGTACTCAGCCCCAATGAAGCCACACCTCAAATCCTGTGTTTAGTTCTGGGCACTCACACAAGGAGGCACTGGAGTGTGTCCAGAGAAGGGCAGCAGAGCTGGTGAATGGTCTGGAGAATGAATCATAGGAGTGGCTGAGGCAGCTTGAACTGTTTAGCTTGGTAAGGAAGTCTCAGTGGGGACCTGACAAGCAAAGATGAGACAGACAGTGAAACATGCAGCCAGGTCTGGATGCAATGGCACTAACCCTGCTGAAAATCTGGTCATCATGGCAGGCCAGAGGCACTTTAATGAATCTCTATTTTCAAATGCTTATCTTCAAGCACAGGGAAGTTACCATGCTCCCTCAATGTGTGGCTCTTTGCCCCTCCCAGCACTGTTAACAGTCCTATATCATAAATGCCCAGCAGTGATGAAATGGAGTGCAGTGGATGGAGGATGCATTGCATCATCCCAGTGTTTTCTCAATTCCTCTGAACTTCTGCCTGCTATAGAGCAAGGCCAGAGGCTTAAATGAGTTAGTGATCACAGAAAAATTCCCTGCTTAGTTCTACCTGACGATAAACCCAATCCTGTGTTACCTCCACACTGCCTTATGCTGAAAGAGCCCCTGTGATGCTGAATGTACAATGCTATAAGAAGTCACATGTGCCATGGGGGAAGTGCTAAAAACCCCCCATAAATCTCAGGGGCACAGCTCGGTCAAATGCTACATGAACACTTTCAGCTGTGACTGTCTACCTCTGTACTACAGGACAAAAGGCTACCTAATAGCCTGTACTTCCTGGAGCTTGAAAAGCTGCTCCAAAATATTCAAAGTGCTAACTTCATTTGGTTATGAAAGCATACAAAAGTAGAAATATTAACAAATCCAGGGAAAGTGAGTAGTTTCTGACATAGCAGAAGCTAACACAGTCCCCTGCTGGAAAAATATTGCAAAAACATGCTATTTCTGTATAGTTCATCTCTGTCTATTGCAAAGATGCAGCTATCCTAGGCTGCTTGACTGACAAGAGGTGGCTAGCAATACACTAAGAAAAAAAATAAATTGTTTGGGGTTCATTTCTTCACCTTCAATTGTTGAAGTTCATTTTCTTCTTACTGATTAGTACAACACTAAGTTTTGGATTCAGCAAAACGTGCTTCCTTGCCCAGGCTGGTAAGCACTGCCATG
Organism: Regulus satrapa; assembly: GCA_013396955.1. NCBI lineage: Eukaryota > Metazoa > Chordata > Aves > Passeriformes > Regulidae > Regulus > Regulus satrapa. The sequence goes on along the minus strand of VWZN01010794.1, from coordinate 174,901 downwards.
TCATTGGAAAGCCAGCAGATATGCCTGCAGGTGTGCACACCCACACAAACACGGGGTGGGACAGATGAAGTCAGTGGATGGGGAGAAGAATCTCACAGAAATGAGCCCTACCATGCACAAAGGAGAGCCTGTGCACGTTCAACAGAGAAAGGGAATGAGACCAGTGAGAACATGCAGAAACTAAACGGAGTACCTGAGCAAATTTTGGACTGTGAAGACCTGGACTAAGTAATTGGTACCACAGCTGCAACTGTGCATAGTAACTTGCAGAACTATAGCTCTCATTTCTTCCTAAGGACACAAGAATTAGAGTAAGGTCTGGACAGTGGCTTTAAGGCCACCACTCAAATTACTGGAGAGCTCAGGAGATTAATTTAATTCCAAATCCAGGCTCAGCTCCCCTTCCAAGACAGTATTTGATTCATGTATTAAAGAGAAAGCTAAAGTGCTGAGCACACAAGGTAAAATACAGAAAGCCTCCATCCCTTTTCCAGATGATGAAGCATGTCTTACAGATTAAATTAATCTCAAATTTCATCTCAGCATTTCTCCAAAGTGCACACTCCCCTTTTCTGGGACGCTTCAGAATCAGTGCCGTGGGACTTATGGAGTATCTACAGATACACACACACAAAAACCCACACCACCCCTATTGGAGGCCTCTCACTCCCATCATCAAGGGTTACATGTTCCTTCTTTTCCCTTCTCATGACCTATCGCAGCAAGCAAAGGGGTCTACAGAAAGTGGGTAACAGCAAGATCTGTATCTGAATTTCTGAGCCTGGTAGGTGCAGCAGATCTGCCAGGATGTAACTGAGACATCCCTTGAACAGCTAAGCCTCAGTCAAAATGGTATTGCCTTGAGGAACACCCATTTTAGAATGCAGCAGTGAGGGATATGTGCAACAAAAAGTCCTGTGCATGCCCAGGTTGGAGAAGGAGGGGAACAAGGTGCCACAAGTGCTGGAGAAGGTTGACAGGTTTTTCCCCTACAGGTCATGGAGGACTCCACCCTGCAGCAGATGCACTGAAGGAATCTGCAGTCCATAGTGAGCCCTCAGTGGGGCAGGAGCACTGGCAGAACTGTAGCCCAGGATGAACCCACCTTGGAGCATATCTATCCTTGAAGGACTGCCAGCTGAGGAGAAAACCAACACTGGAGCAAGGAAAAGCATGAAGAGGGAGCAGGAAAGAGGAATTGTTACCAAAGACAGACCAGTACCCCCATTCCCACACTCCTGCACTGCTTGGTGGCAGGAGAGGGGAGGACAAGGGCAACAGAAATGGAATTCAAGTTCAGCCTAAGAAGTGGGGTAAGGGAAAGGTGGCTTAGTTTTTCTGTTTCTTAACGATAAGAATTCAGTGGTATTTATCTCAATGCACAAGCTTTTCCATTTTAATTCCTTCCCCTGTCCCCTGCTGAGAGGGAGGAGTAAGAGAGCGGCTGCGTGAGGGTCTGGCAGCAATGGTCAACCCACCACAATAAAAAAACAACATTCAAAAAGAAAAATGCCCACAACACCTCAGGTGGCAAGGAAATGACCATTTCAAATTGAGTATAATACCCATCTTTACAGTGATGAACCCAGAGAAAAGTTGGAAAGTGAGACTTTTGAGAATTATTATATACCTCTGCAATTAAAGTCCTCTGTTCTAAGTATCTCCTTGCTGAACTAAGCTGGAATAAATATATCATTTCACACACCCAAGATATTACTAATCCTTTTAAATGTCTTGTCCAAAGACTGAAACCATCTTTTCAAACAAATGGCTCCCTGCACTTTCCTTAACCCATCCCACCATCTGGCATAAAGCCATACTGATGATTCTGCTACCATAAAAATAATTCCTTCTCCCCTATTTCAGGCAGCACCAACCACAAAAAGTCTCTGACACACACATCACAGATTTCTGTCTATTCAGACAAATCATGCATGTCGACATATTTTATTCAATTTATGCAGTTTCTACTGTTTCTTTCTTTCCTTTCACTATTTTCTGTCTTTGATCTCCTCCATTTCTTACATTACCTGAGCAGGTCAGGTTGCCAAAGGAAGTGAACATTTCTCAGTGTAAGACAGTTAAGATCCTCCTTCTCACCCCTCTAAACAACCCTTGCTCTGTTTTTTTTGTTCCCAAGGCATCCCTTTACTATTATAAAAGACCATGAAAAAGCTCTTTCAAGATATATAAGCTCTTTCAAGTATAGCAGCTACTAAATTGCAGAGGTGGTTATTTATATGAAAGGCAAAACAATTAAACCAATTTCCCATCTTTATCTCATAGCCCACAGATTAGATGAAATGTAACACTTCATAGGGTCAGGGGGGAAAAAATTCATGGTTTAATTACAATGTAGCATAAACGCTTTAGTAGTGGATACCAGGATATTATTGTGACATCTAAACTAGAGTTCTCCACAGACACTGTAAACAGATACTCTAAATTCCCTAAATGATTTGCATTAAGAAGGTTTATACAAAAGCAGTCAGTTATTCAATCTTTAGGATGTCATGACATGGTAAGACAAACTCACATACATCAGTAAGTACAGAGAAATGTTATGCTACATTTTGGACAGTTCAGAACTGAAAGTGCTTCACATCTATAGGATAAGAAATGGCTTCATCTCCTCATCCCTAAATGATGAGAGCAAACAAACAAACCTTTAATAGGTCAAATAAACAGTGCCCCATTTATCCATGCTTATATAAAATTTCCAACAATTCAGAAGGTCCATGGTGACATTTACAATCTATGTACACTGTAACAAATTCTCAATGAAAACAAGTTCAGGTACTTCTTGGTTCCCAGAAGTCGGAAGCTGCTCTCTGTACTAGAGACAAAAGCTACCTACAACATTCAGTCAGTTTTCTTTCTTTTGCCTCCTTTTTTTTTAATGTATGTGTTGTGTAAAAATTAGTCCTCCCAAACCATCTTGAGTAAAATCAGTCCCTAAGTCCTGGTTATGTTTAACAACTGCTTCATCCCAGTATTTAAGGCATGTTCATTAGATGTCAATGTAGGGGTACTGTCAGAAATTATAATATCACAGGTACTAAGAGTCAGCAGATTTACATAGCAACACCACTCTTCAAAAGATAATGTAAAACAAATTGTTAGGATGGAAGTTGTTCCTGAGTTTAAATTTTCTAAATACTGCTAAAGTTAATGTTTTCCTTTTGTACTTCTTCCTCTGGAATGTCCTTTCACATATGCTCAACTGAAAATTAAAAATCACTCTGAGAATACTCTGGATGTCAGAAAGTGAAAATGTTTGCAAAATTCTAATCATATTGGCTTTCCCAAGTTTAAATTTGGCCATGATAGTACGCATTTGCTGGAATTAGTATCACTTAATTTTTAGCAAGAATAGTTTCTAAATGTGAAGAAAAATATAATGTCAGTCCACAATTTTGTGCAACCGCAAGCATCAAGAAAAGATTTTGATATCGAGAATGATCAAATGTAAAGGTCTGTGATTATATATAACTCTGGTAATGTAGATGTTTTTTCATTTTCTCCTCCTTTAGAATTAAAGGAAAACATTTTTAAATTTCAGGAACACAAGACACCTACAAATATATTCAGCTTTCTAAAAGAGACAACTTGTCTACTCAGGTGATGAGGCATCATCCATTCCCACAGAATTGTTTCTCAAGTATGTAATCATTGACAGAATTTCCTATTTTAAAAAAAAGCTGCTCGACTGAAAAAAATGGGTAGCTTTAAAAGCAGATTTTTCATTAGATTCAAAATGTGCATGACAATTCTTACAACCCAAATCATCCTGGCTCCAACTCAGTAGAGCTCGTGCAAACATTTGCTTAAGTCTGAGCATTATATTTAGCAGGAGTTAAAGGGCAGTAGAAAATCAGAATGACACAATGTGTGACTCAAGTCTGTGCTATACCTGCAATTCTGACTCAACTGAACACAAACCCCTCAGAAAGCTGCACTGTCTGGAGCTGAACCCAAAGTTTGGTGAAATCCATGAAAACAATGAGCTTTAATGGGATTAGTATTTTAAGTGCTCCATCTGAAGATCACTGTTTTCAGTGATGTATCATCTCCTCTCTTAAATACAAGAAACTGCAGTAATTGCACCTATCAGACTAGGAAATTAATGTTCCTTTATGTATTTTAAAATCTGTCAGCAGTGCAAATTATGAATTACAGTACGATTAAAAAAAAAAATCTTACTTCCACATTTCTTTCCATTTAAATCCCAGTAGAACAGAAATCAGCAACATGCAAAGAAAACAGGGTGGGAAAGGAATGATTGTTTCCACAGTTTGGAAACTCCAAACAGAGTCTTATATAGTGGTACAGAAACAAAGCTCTGAATGAAGTTTGGCCTAGCCCATGTGTCTTATGCACAAAGGTTAGCTAAAATTTAATTGCTGTGACCATAAAATATAAATAGCAACAATTTATTCACAAAATTCTGGATTAGATCGATTTTTTCCTTTAACAAACTGCATGATCTGTTATCAGCCAGCTGTATGTTTAAGCACAACAATAGAAAATGTAGTACATAAACACCTCAAAATCACAGTCATAAAAAGCAGGCAAGTACATCAGCCTTTTGGTGGCCAAAGCACAACAGATTAGTCTGCCAAACAAGTGTATGTGAATGAAAATTATGGGCATTAGATTTGTTAAAATTGTTTCTACTGTCAATAAACAATTTCCTGTATTTTAATACTGTTCTTAAAGAACTGTAAACTGTTTAAAGTAGCAGGTAACAGTAAAATTATTTAAATATAGTGGTAAAGCGGAAAAACAGGGGTTTAAATTTGCATGGTGAGCGGGTAATTTGGAATTAATTCATAATTATCAACAACAAACTCTGACCTTTCTTAGGTAAGACAGTACTGCCATCATTTCTAACACTTGTGACCATTATAATAATGCAAGAAACAAAACCCCAACATATCAGCCCTGATACATCAATCACATATGCATTCTAAATTACAGCTATTTACATGAAAAATATATATTTAATTAAAAAGCCACTGAAAAACATGGACTTTTAGTCAGGTGCTGCACTTTCTGCAAAATGAGGTAATTTGGATGCAAACAAATTAAGTTTAGTAGAGTTCAGGATCCATGGTCTCCATGCTTAAAGTACAGATTGCTTCAGTAAATGGCTTGACTCTTTCTGTATGTTCAGAGCAAGAAATCACTAGATCCAGTTAAATCCTGTTTTATAGGGCTCTTGATGCAACACTGACTAATGTCAGAAGGCTTCCCCAGCTCAGTTTTACAACTGGTCTTTCAATAGAAAGAAGAAGGGGGAAAAAAAAAGTGGTTATAAGTTGGTCTCATCCCAAGATGGATCATTCATATTCTTTAAAACTTTTCTAACAAGCTTCTCCAAGTCCTTGCGAGCTCTTTGTTCCTCTTCTAATGATTTCTTCATCTTTTTGTTATCCTGTTTAACAGAGACAGAGATATTACTGGTTTGTTTTGGAGGCTTTTAACAGATCGGACCACACATACACTGTCAATTACAAACTCTGAAGGCTCTTCCCAGTAAAACCAATATTAGCTGTTCAAAAGCCATGCTTCTATTAAATATTCACAAGTTACACACAGTTCTTACAGTTATTTCACACAGTGCAACAAAAGCCACCAAATGGAAGCTGAGCTACTTCCTATTTGTACTTAGGGGACCTTTATACACCAAGTGCTAGTAACAGATGGACACTCATTTTGAATTCTGCTGCTCAAATCTGATCAGTGAGGAGTAGAGTATATTTGATGCTAATGGAAAAGGGAAATGAAGCAGTAAGCAGGCTAAATATTCCCTGTAAGAACCTCTTGTGATTTTAGCTGGTTTCAATCTCCAAAAAGCTTCTTAAAATTTAATGCAAATTAACTTGCTTCATTAGGAATGTAAATAGTTGAAAGGCATATCCTGAAAACCAATACATTCTCTGAAAAGTGTTTTGTGACTGAATTTTGCACTAAACTGATGACTATCAGCAGTCTAAGAGAAGTCTGAATTTCAAGAATTACATCTTTCCACATGTATATTATTAACAAGTGAGTTCTCACTGTTTAGTGCCATTAGGCAATACTGAAATAAATGAACTACAGGATCATAAGGATGACAGGGACCAATTCACAGGAATGCTTACACTATTTAATCCTGTACAGCTCAAGATGATGCTGGGAACAGTACGGAGACAGCCAGAAGATAAAATAACATTGAAATAAGGCCCCAACACAAGGCTAATGGTGTTTAACTAACACAGGTCTTCAATCCAAGAGTCCAACTGGACTCTCAATAGCTGTCATTTACAGACCTTTTAGAAATAGGATGGGATCATAAATTATAAAATATGAGTTGAGTTGGAAGAGACTCATCAAGATAATTAAATTTATCTCCTGATGTTGCACAGAACACCTCAAGAATCACGCCCTGTGCCTGAGAGCATAATCCAAATGCTTCCAGAATTCAGACATGCTTGGTGCTGTTACCTGGGGTGCTGGGCTCCCTGGGGAGCCTGGTCCAGTGCCCAACTACCCCCGGGTGAAAAACCTTCCCCTAATATCCAATCTAAACCTCCCCTGACTCAGCTTCATACTCTGTTTTCTCAAGTCCTGGCTGTTCACCAGAGGAGACTGGCACCTGCTCCTCTTCTTCCCCTCACAGGGAAGTTGCAGACCACAGTGGGGTCACCCCTCAGTCTCCTCTTCTCCACGCTGAACAAACCAGGTGACCTCAGATGGCTTCCCCTCCAAACCCTCAGCCACTCCTCATGACCCTCCTTTGGACACTCTCCAACAGTTCACGTTTTTTTATATACTGTGGTGCCCAGAACTGCCCCCAGCACTCGAGGTGAGGCTGTCCCAGCTCAGAGCAGAGCAGGACAATCCCATCCCTTGCCCAGCTGGCCAGGCTGGGCCTGATGCCCCCAGGACAGGCTTGGCCCTCCTGGCTGCCAGGGCACTGCTGGCTCAGGGTCACCCTGCCGTTGACCTGGACTCCCAGGGCCCTTTCCTGGCACTGCTCTCCAGCTTCTCATTCCCCAGTCTCTACACACAACCACAGCCTGTCACCTCATTAACTCCATTCTCTCCTCAATCTTCTGAGAAACTCAGGAAGTTCATTACTTTATGTAGAAACAGATTTAAGCTATTAAGTCTGCCAGTGCAGGACCAGTTCAAGTGTATTGCCTGTGGAACAACTATGAATAACCAACTGATGGAAGCTGCTATAGGAAGGATCCCACTTTGCAGTCTGGTGTCTACACCAACCAGGACACTATGTACTCCCAGAGAGCCTTTATCCAAAAAGCCTTTGCCAGCTCAGAGATTATTTCTGCCACTTCTCTGTTCGGCAGCACCACAACAGCACACTGATAAATGCTTTTAAGATGAGATTCCTGAATTCTTAATATGTAAGAAAATTAAAACAGGCATTAATATGTCTTGGCTTGGAAGACATAAGATTCTGAAGAATGTCTATTTGGAAAGGCACCAGAAAACAGAGCTGTTGCATGAAGCTCAGGAGAACGTGACTTTTTGTTTAAGGGTCACAGAGCTGTGCAGAGCCTCAGTGAGGCTGCACTTTATTCTTTGTACAAAAGCAGGAGGCTGCAGGAGTATTAGTGGGCTATTATTGCTGCTTTTATTATACAGGTTGTATATTTTAAAGGACTTCCAAATTCAGATCTAACCTAGGATACTCATTCTTTATATGCTGAACACAGCAGAATTAAAGTATGCAATACATCAACTGTCCTATTTCAAGGAATATGCATAACATCCTTAGAAATACTAGACATGCTTACAGATGGAAAAAAAAAATCACATTTATATGCCACAGATCTGAAAAAATTTGACTACAAATCCTTTTTATATTAACACAAGGAATTTTATCCAACTTTCAGAGTCAGACTGGTAAGCAAATTCACACCTTGCATGTGAGGAAAATCTAATGCTTCTTTAGACCTACATTTGTGCAAAGACTACATGTAGCACCATTAACATGGTTGAAACAAGCTATGTCCTGATAAGATTATATTTTTATTCATGGTGGATATTCAGAACACATCACAAAAAAAGCACCCAGAGCTACTGTGATGCCCTCATAAAAAAAAAAAACAAAAACGTGTGACAGGCACTGAAAAGGACTCTTGTCTCTGTAAATGGGCAGTTTCAAGAACTGCTCCATGAGAGGTGTTCAGGTTACTTTGAGATTGTATTATTTTAGAACTATAAATAATCCGGTTCTATTTAGGCCTTTATTAGCACCCTCCAGCAACTACAATTTCTTAGTCTGTGTAAGCTTACTTTGCTGGTGATACAGCACAACTGAATTTGCTTAACACTTCCATTTCAGAAGCTGCAACATCCAAAACCAGTTTAGTAATTCACCTCAGAGAAGCAAACCTCAATGCTATTCTCAGAAGACTCATAACAAGGGAGTGCTTTCTGGAAAATGATATTTTACTTTCAAAAGTAAATCTAATCCAAAATTCAAGTTCATGATTGTCAATGTGAAATTGCAAGCCATATTTAGTTTTATAACATGCCTTCCATCTTTTCTTTCTCCACGTTGCTATAAATGTAGCAAATTACCAACCTGTCTTAACTCCTGTACTTCATCCTTTAATGCATATACTGTGTCAACAAGGCTTCTAAAATGAAAAAAAGAAGATCATCTGTAACAACAGTTTTCAGCAAAACACATCCAAATCTATTATTAGACAAAACTGTTTAATGAAATGCAATTGCATAAAGAACACCCCACACCTAATAGCTATTTTCAAACCTGTGTTAAAAAAAACCAAACAAAAACAACAACAAACAACCAAAAAACCTGTCTCTAATCCTGATTTATATACAGTAAGGCAATGACTTGTTACCAGCTTCTGTGACAAGAAACATCTCTCAAGCACTTATGGACCTCTACTGGTCTCTGTGTTACAGCTTTCTCCAACAGAACTGGAGTTTCATTTCCAACATACACTTTACCAAAAAAGTAGACTGACTCCACATGCTAACTAGAAGGATGACACCATTTTAATACTGAAATCTGACAGCACTTGGAAAAATTGCTGGTAAATGAAGCACATCACTTCTTAGCAGGGGTGGAATAGGTTGCACAGCATGTACAAAGACACCAGACATTTAAATAAAGGCAAACTGCACTTAGAGGACTGGCAGCATACTCCAAACAGCTCTGTTCCAACTACAAACATAGCATACACACCCTACTATAATGGGAGACAAGAGGAGGAAGAGTGCAAAGTTTACTACTTTAATTCATCATTCATTAAATGTTTTCTTACTTCTCTTCTATAACAGTCTGACCATTACTTTTAGTTTCTTCTACAATAATTTTTTCTTCTTCTGGAAGCAGGACTTGAGGAGCTGATTCTTTACGGGAACCTGTTGTAAAAATAAATTACAAAATGAGCAACTCACAAATACCACTGGGACATTTTAAAAATTATTCTTTTTTTCACTGCATGATACACCCGCATGACCAAGGTATATCACTTTCCATTTCCCCTTTCCTCTACACATGGGTTACTGACATATATTTTACTTTTGATACCTCAGCCTTACAACAACAAAAGGTTGTCTAACACTCCTATCCCACTGGTGACATAACTCCTGAGTCATTGACAGGGATGTTAAACTCTTCAAGGAGCAGTGCACTATTCAGCCATAAGTAAAAGCTGTGCAAATTCCCCACAGCAGACTGAGAAAGACATAGCTGTGTTCAAGTAACAATGATTTAAGCATCAAGGACAGATTCTGATCTCACACTGATACAAACCCAAGATATAATTCTGCTCTAAACCAATGACTCTGTCAGTAAGAAGCAGAATAGTGGTATCAAATGACATAGCAATCAAAAAAAAGTAAACACCCTTTTCCCCAAAAAACTGTAAGCACCACACTTTGTGTGTGCACACATATACATGCAAATACTCTTACAGACAGCCTTTTAGTCCTATAATACAGTCCTACCAAATGACACAAACTCATTGTATTTGATAGGTGTTTTTAAAAGCACTTTGTGGTTTGATGAGAAAAAAAATCAAAACATTCCAACATCTTCAGAACTTTTTCCACACATTACAATTTACAACATCAAGATAAAATATAGATTATAAAAACGTAGTTCTGACTAGAAAAGCTACTGTGACTCAGAAATGTGCATCCACCCATAAATATGTATTCTATAAAAATCATTCAATTGGGCCGCAACAAATTACAACATAGAGGTTTTTTTAAGAAGGGCTGCAAATGGTGTCTATGCATTTGTTCAGAATTCAAACACTGCAGATAAAGCATTGAAGTTCTTACATTTTTCAACTAAGACACTAGTTTTAACAAACAAGGTACACCTGCCCACCAATTCACTGCAGTGAACTTCCATTAACCAGGAATTTCTCAGGTCTCATTCCAGTTCAAACTCATAACTTGGTACTACAGAGCATATGCCTGTCCAGAGAAATTAGTTCCTGAACAGCTGCTTTGTGCTAACAGCACTTTTCTTTTATGGTTCACAGTAAAATACATAATATAAACAAATAAATAGAAACGTTAAATATATCCCACTCATTAAAAAAATACTAACTTCCCAAACAGCTGCAGTCTTGAGTTCTGAACAGTGAGCTTGTAAGTACCCCTATCTTAGCTGTACATGTTTAGCTATTTAATCTATTTTAGCAAACAATGACAAATCTCTTTAAGGAAGAAAAAAAGTTTCCTTAAGCTTACAGTAAAGCTCTAACGTATCAGTATGTGATTGTCAAAATTATATAGAATAAAGACAACAGCAGATTTGAGAAATAATCTTGTCCTTGAAAGCTGTAAGTTCTTCTTACGGAGCGAAGAAATCTTTTAGAGGTTAATACACTTCCACTTATTTTCCAGGAGGAAAAACCTATAAAACAAACACATCCAAATTCTGTAGGGAGCTCAAGGACATTTCCCTGTTTGCGCTGTCAATCTCTAAATGTCAAAAGCTATCGTATGTTTATTTCAGTTAATTGCTTACAGATCTGCTTTATTAGCCTTGCAACTAACACAGAACTGAATTGAATGTTGTATTAGAAATTAGCTAGCAGCATCTGCTACCAGACCACTGCATTTTCACTCTCTGTACCGAGCACACCTCAGCCCAGCACAGGCAAAGGGAGACACTGACCAAGGGGAAAGAACTGCTACACATTTCTCACCTGTGACTCCCTCCACCCAAAGAGAGCACACATAATCTTTCCCTTTGTATAGAGCTGCATCCAACTGTCTGCCTGGGCAGGGTAACGTGGGCCCTTGCAAAGCACAAATAGCGTGGAGAAGACAGCTTGACAACCAATGTCCCAGCTGCTCAGTTATACACACACACACACGCATGGGAAGCAGATGTCTGCAGCAGCACATCCCAAGGAATGCACAGCAGAGTGCAGCACACAACACTGCAGAGACACACAAAGCAGTTCACCAACATGATACACACAAGGAGACCTCACGCTACACAAACACACTCAGTGGAAAAGTGCTGCTGTGAACACTGACCTTCCTGTGCCACAGGACAGTAACTACCGTGGAACACAAGCTTCACTCTTGCCTTTAATGCCCCAATATTCTTGATCATACAATCTCTTACTTCTGTGTCAGAACTTCTGTTGCTTTTATGGTTTGTATTTAGGCAAAAACCTCCACACTTTCTCCTTCATCGCTGTTTGGGTTTTGTGAGCTTTGGAGGGTTTTTCTTTATTAGAGATTTTTTTTCTTAATGCCCACAAGCATTTGCTGAGTATCACAGGTACAAGCACACAGCACATCTATCCTGCCACAGAGGATGTGGTCATCAAATGACTACATGCACAGTAACATCAGACGTGAGGCACCAAGTTCTAAAGGCAAAAGGAAGCTATTTGAAAATTTTGCTTTTCTTTACCATTTATGCCAGCAGCTATCTTTTTTTTTTAAAATTATTTTTCTCTTTCTTTCTTTGTTTCAGGTGATTTTTTTGCAATTACACATCTGGAAGTAACTTCAAGCAGAGTCATCACTAGCACTCAGCAATATCCCTAATTCCACCTTGTGCCTTCAAGTTCTTCACACTTAGTCTGTGTGTAACCATTTCCCTCTGCAAAAGCTATAGCTTTAGGACATGAAGAGAGGGCTGTGTTACAGTACAGTGAGCACTTCCCACTGAATTAATGCTGAAAGGATAGTCTAGGAAGTTCATACAGCTCAGATAATCTTAAAAAAAAAATTTGAAACATACTCCACATTTTCATGAAATAGGGTGGAAGAATCAGGTTACTTTGGTTTGTCATAGCTGTTATCCCTCAATCCTAAGCATCCAAGTTTCAAACTGAATTTTACTACAAGACACTATTTCAAGTCAAAAAGGCCAAATTACTATATTTAAATTGACCTCAAGCAACTGCCTAATTCACCTTGAGGCAACATAACCACAAGTACTAGTTAGTTAGTTTTTTGGGGTTTTCATGTGGGATTTTTTTTTTTCTTAGTTTGGGTTTTGGGGTTTTTTTTATTTTTAAGATGGACACCCCAAGCTACACAAAACAGGGTTTCATTTGGTTTTGGAGCTTTTTTCTAGGGGGAAAGGGGGGGGGAATTAGGGAAGTAAGATAGGTGGGGCAAAAAAGTACATCTGACAAACCCAAACAATTAGCAAACAAAATTAGCAAACAAATATTAAAGCCAAGTAAGTTGCCATAACTTCTCAACAGGGAACTCTTAAATCCAGGGTCTTGGAAGAACAACCTGACTGTTCAGAAGTCTGCTGAATAATTAAGGCAAATAACTGACTGCTACAATCAAGATTCAACTAAGTTTTCAAAAATTCAATTCCATGAAAAAAAATGAAGGTATCTATTCAATATCAATACCTCTCAGCCCTAGAGTGGAGAATAAAGAATTACAATGCTTTTTGACAAAACCATACCCTAAACTACAGGTTCAGCAAATTTAGCCTCCACAGTAAAGCCAGTACCAACACAACCCCCCTGACATTCATTCACAAATACCCCCTACATAATGTGGTAGAACACCTGAAATACAATAATAGACCTGTGAGAAACAGCCCCCTGCTTTTGGTTTTCAGAGTCTGGTCCCCTTTCCAGCTAAACAGTCAAAAACAAGCAAGCAGTTCTGAGCATTTCTAGAAATAAGGAAAGCTGAAATCTGTTTGGGTATGTGCATGAAAGACTTCACAACAAAAGTTCACTTTATACCTCCCTAAAAGAGGAAGAGTGTCATTCCTAGCCCTGGAGTATGGTCTTAACACCAAACCAGGAAAATACTGTGGCAGAGAATGACTGTCAGAGGTCCTCACTGATGTCTGTTTATCCTAATCCTAACTCACAACCTCAGCCTTTTAGTCACTCTTCCCCCAAAAGGGGCAGGATATCCTCCAAAATGGTTAACACAGAGTCAACCCTCCTGCCATGGGCAGAGATACCTTCCCATAGACCAGGCTGCCCCGAGCCCCATCCAAACAGGCCTTGAGCACTCCCAGGGATGGGGCATCCACAGTTTCTCTGGGCACCATGACATTTTTATATGACACCATCCTGGTTACTGACAGAAGCCAGGCTTCAGAAAGAGTTGTACTGGATCATTGTTTTGAATCATTTAGCAGATAAATATGAAGGGAGTTCAGAAGTTTTGCAGGAGGGAAGTAAGAAAAGGGGGATGAAATTCAGAAGCTTTTTTACTTGAACTGATATTGAATCTCTGCCTATGCTCAAAGACCTTGTCTGTCCAGGAACCATTTAAGCCAAGAGCAAGATGGAGGTAGGTATTCACACAATCTACTTAAAGTAGCTAATTTCAAGACATCAGTCCAAAGACAGCTCTCTCCAGTCAACCAAGAACAGCTTCCTCCAGCTGGCGAATGGGTGGAGAAGTCCCATACTCATAGAAGACTATGAGTGTCCCAATTAAAGGTATAGAAGTCAGATGCGTGGGGATGGGGGCAATTTCAAGAAGTGAACACCATTATATGACACCATGAGCAAAGACTCTGTTGCAGAGCTCAAATACTGCTGTTTTCTTCACTTCTTCATATCTTTACTGTGATTAGGAGAGCAAAGGAGGGGAACAAGCAGGGACAAAGGTCAGAATTTTGAAACACTTCTTGTAAATATACAATTCTGTTTTTCACCAACTTTATAAGCTAAGAAGCTCTCAGAATTTAAATTTACTTGAGTTTCAATGAAAGGAGTGTGCACTTGCCACTGAAAAATAAGTGTGTGTATACACAACTGTTTTGATCCAACATTAACCACTGGCACGTACAGACACATACATTTCCTAGTGAAGCAAATATTAGACAAAAAAAATTACTTGTAATTTAAAATATTCAGTGTTTCACTGCATTTGGTAAATTGAAGATGTTAAAGCAGCCAAATTAACCTTCTCTTTCTTAATAAATTTCTCATGAGGTCCTAATACAAAAAATGCTGCTCCCAGACTCTGTATGTGTTGAGATTTAAAAATTGGAAAAATCTGTGCTACAGATCTGCCAAAAAAAAAAAATCAAGAGAGTATCCTTTACTCTCTTTATAAAGAAAATACAAATCAGAACCCAAATATCAGCTAAACTTTAGTTCACTGTGTAAGATACACCATTGTTTGCAAACTCTTGGGAATAATCGAAAATACTTGGGCATTAAGTTTTCGGGGGTTTTTTTTGTTTTGTTTTGGGTTTTTTTTAACTAATAGAGATACATAAACAGGAATAAAACTCCACATGACTCAAATGACTGATTTAGGCAGTTTACAGCAACATGCTCAGTTGAGTAAAATGGAAACAATTAAAGGGGACCAAAATTTAACTTCATACGTGTTAGTCATGTCAGAACAGAATGAGTAGTTTGAAAAGACAGATACACCACCTGAAGACATGAGAGATTACTAAGACAACATTTGGAAAGAACCACTCCACTGAACTGCCTGTATTTCACTAACCAATACCAAAAATTCCAAGAAGATGGCTGGAGAACTAGAGTTGCTATTATCAGAGTAAAAGAAAGTTATGACCTTTTAATGGAGGGGATGATAATTCAATTTATTCTGACGTAAACATTTTAGCACACATATTAGCTTATTGATTTGTTATAATTCACTCATATGTAAGCATCCTTTAAGTAGAAACACTAAAGAAAACGTTTGCTTTAAAAAGAAAAATATTGTGGTATTAAATAATGAAAACACAAGGTTATATACATCCTTAGTATATTCATACAATTTCTCTCTGGCAATAGGACCTACACAAGTAGGTTTTAGATGGTTCCAATAATTCAATCCATGCTTTTACTGAGAATATTCCAATTTATAAAAACCAAACCAAACCAAAACTAAAAGGAAGAAAATCAATTTAACAGGAGAGAAAGGCAACAGAAAATCTATAGATGGCAATGTCCCTGAAATTATTTCCACAAAAAAGAGGATATAGAAGAGTACATACTTCACATTACATTGAATTTCCTGTAGATGTCAACTACATTAAACAAATATTACACACTTATTTCAGAGAAGGTCATTCACATCAGCATTTGATCCCTCTGGGAAGAACGGAGGAAGAGAAAGACATAGGGAGAAGAGGATGTGTTAAGTTACAAGTTCTGCTGTCCTTTCCCCCTGTGTAATAATTAAATATTAAAGTCACAGTCTAGCAAATGCAAAATTTATTTCAACTGTACATAACAGATGTCCTTTTCATATAAAACAAAACACTTAATTGATATATGCAACCACAAACAATATGCATACTGTACAGTACAATGAAACATTCAGATATACATCCATTTTGCATTTCCAAAGGCAGTCACCTACTAAAGATGGCTTCTCTCGTTCACAAATGAAGTGCACAATATATATTATTCTTTCTATGTTTTATGTCACTATATACACATTACTGTGTTTTGGTAAGATTACGCAAAACACCCAATCAATATTGGTTGGCTTCAGTTTAGGGTAAGTACTAATTGATATGGAAACACTGCATAGGCCATGACAAGAGGGCCTGACAATGGCTTGAACCTACCTTCCAATTCAGGTTCTCCATCCTTCCAGTGTATTTTTAACTGTACACATACAATTTACAGAATTGCATAAACATAAGGTACTGTTATTACCGTGACTAAAGTTCCACAAAAATAGAAACACTGAACCTTTGGACTGAATACCACCATTTCCACATTTGTCTTTTTTTTTTTTTTTTTTGTTTCAAGCATTTTGCATTAATACTTCTGATCAGTTCACAATAGTTTACAGCCTGTAACATTGAAGATGTAGAATGGTTTTAAATGTGCTATGATGTTAATATGAGAATACACAACATGAGATCCTAATTATGATCGTACTTAATGACATAAATGCTACAATAATTAATGGTGGTAAACTGTCAAAGCTTTGGTGCATAAAAAGTCAAAATTTTCAGATTTGTTTGGATAACAAAACTTTGTGTGATAAGGAAAGTTCAAGTGCAACAACTGTATTACAAACTCATATTTACACTATATAACATGAAACAGACATAAAGGAATTATCATTTATCCAGTGCAGAAAACATTATTCAACTAGAACACCACAGCATAAGAAACAGGTCAAAAAACAATCCATACTTTCCATATATGTTAAAAAAAACCAAAACAAAACAAAAAAAAACTGACTGAAAATAAGAAGGGAGTGAAGTGTGTTACAAATGTGCTGTGAAATGACATGGAGCACATACTTATCTCATTTCTCTAAGCAAGACTCCTCCATTTGCAAAAGATTCAACATACACAAGTTCCTGGTCATTACATTAATATATGACCAGCAGTAAAAAACGTACCCCTGAAACCCCTCCTTGGTAAGCACTACTGCTTTTGTTAGTCGCATTACAGAATGCCAACAACAGTGAGAGAGGATAAAGCAGAGGATCAAACAAGACTGAATGTAAATTGAAGACATGAAATGCCTTGAAACATCTTCTCCACACTGACCACTTTCTGGAATCATGCATGCCAAGCAATCGCAACCTTCTGATCATGTAACCTGCAGAAAGGTATTGATTACCTTTTAAACAGTCTGATCGAGTTCCCAGGCTGCACTTAAATTTCATCATGATTACTCCAAACTTGTTCATAGAGTAGTATCTGAACACTGGATAACATGCTTATGTGAAAAGTGATAAGGGAGTTGCACTTGGGAACCCTGGTGAAACAGAGAACTGTTTCTGTCCTTTCATCACTTTCACCACACTTTTCCTAATGCTAACAAAGATTTGGAAAACATGCCATTTTTGTTTTGATGCCAGTTACTTTAGCAACAAGACAGAGCACACACGCACAGTTCACCCCAGCAATGCCCCAGGTGCAGGTTTGAGACCTCCAGCTGTGCACAGCATGTCACAGTTCTCTGAAAAAGCCAACATGACTGTAAGTGAAGAGCTGCTGCTGAAAACAAACCTGCTTATGAGAGAAGTTACAAGACACAATAAAATCTGTCACAGACATGCTCCAAACAGTACAACCCAAAAGCCAAGCATTCGATTACTCAGAACTTCAAACAAGCCAATTTGATCACAGTTGTACCTAGAGTTTCAGATGCTGAACACTGGAGCCTCCATCAGGGAAATCATTTTCATCTTGTCTTTTCAAGAAGAATGGTCAATTGAGAGTTGACAGTTGTGTATTTTAACAGGCAAGTAAACATCTAAGCCCTGCTTTCTGCCACACTACTGCATACAGTAAAGTGACAGTATGACCACAGGTAACATGAGAGTACCAAAACACTGCATGTAATGAGCATGGACTGCCAGGTTTTCATGACAGTTGCTGGACTGTGGTGGGGAAAGAGCAGTGAGGTCCTTCATATATAAACATTTTAAGCAATGAGCAAAAGACAGCAGTATAAAACCAGAAAATTTATGAATTAGCAAATGCTCTTCCAAACAAATAGGCCAGATACGTGAATATCTGAATGATTTTACAGCTTTTGTACTGCTCAGTTTAAAGCTGTATTTCGCTTACTCTACGAGCTACGTATTTTGTTAATAATATGTAGAAAATCAAACCACTACCACTAAAGTATTTCCATATAGCTGGCACTCAGCTCTCAAACCAGTATGGTTTCAGTACAAAATATAAAAATGTGCTTATCCAAAAGAAAATAAAAAAGCAAATAAAGGACCTGTTACTACACTGACCAAGTCAAAAGAGAAAAAAAGACCATTCAGAGCTACAAATTAACATCTGTCAATTAAAAAGACCCTCAAGAAGTATCATCCTTAACAGGATATACACTTTTTAGAATTACTTATTTGTACGTGTACTGAATTGACAATAGAGCCTTCCACCAGGTGTAACTGACGTTTCAGGAGCTCCCTCAGAAGTTGTTAAAATATCACATTAAAGAGACAAGGAACAGCAAGAAAACATCTAAGAAAAGCAGGCTGTGATACAACAAGCATTTGTTAAGAAAAAGCTCAGAAGTGCATTAGTTCTGGTGAGAGATATATGAGCAACAGCTCTTACGAGATGTAGACCCCATTCTGTAACTATGGGCTGTCCATATACTGTCATAGTCAGAGTCTTCTGAGAGGTCTGAAGGCTCCAAACGAGAAAGACTACTGCGACGACCCAAGGAGTCTAGACTTGATTGGTCATCATCAGCCAAGACGTGATTATGCATCAGGTCAGTGCCTTGCCATGCTAAGGATGTATAGGTGAAATGAAATGGTGGATGTGGATAGGCAGAGGTGGGATGAGGAGGAGAACGTAAGGAATAGCCACAACCAAACACATGAAATAAAAGCAAAAAGGTGATGGGAAGAGAAGGAAAAGAGAAAATATTGTTAAAAAGGCACCAAAGTTGGGTTTGTTGTTTGTTGTTTTTGTTTTTTTCTTTTAATCTTTCAAATTTGTTTGGGGTTTAGGTATAAATTACACTCAGCACATAATAATGTTTGAACGGTTACAATACAATTTTGAAGTGGTTTTTAAGTTTCTAGACAGTCTCAGTTGAGAATTTTGAGTAGCAAAATATTGTTTGAAAGTTGAATTTTTTGAAGAGGAAGTCAGGTTCTTTTGAAATACAGAGTCAGCTCTGGTCTGGGGAGGATTTGACTGGGCACAGAGCAGTAAACAAACACAGTAAGCCAGCATGATCCAGCACCAATGTGAAAAGCAACAGCCCCTTCCCCATCACATATCTGTACCTCATCCTTTCCCTCCCTTGCAATGACACAGTCTTTTGTACAGCTGCTTCATGAGCCAGGTCAGGAAACAGCTTCAGATGAAAAAAATCTTTTGTAGGGTTAGTTTTTTCAAGCAGGTAATTTTCCCACCAGCTCACAACACAGCCAACAGAAGTGCTTGTGTCACCACCGTGAAGAGGAAAATGAAGGGGGAAAAAGAAAAGCAAAGGTTCTCATGCAGAGCAGGGCTGCTGATTACTAAATCAGCAGCAACATCTTGCACCCATTGAAGGAGATTGTCAAAGTACATTTTTTTCTGTGCCCATACCCCTTGTAATTTATTAAACCATGTGGTAAATTAACTCAGAGAAAAACATTGCCAGTGGCAAAGCCTAGCCCATTCTGACCTCCTACACACCTCTTCCCTATACACCTGAGTACATCCCCCCAGTTAAATACTTTTAGATGTCATGCGTAGTTGGTCAAATATAGTAAGGACAATTTTTGAATTTTTCAAGGCCTGGCAATATCTGAAGCCATGTAACTGGCCATGTTATGAGCCACTATACACATGGTATTGCAGAGGATTTTAGGTCTTCATTTGAGGCAGAAATGCAAAATAAGCTTGGTGTTCAAAAAGCACAAGAAAGTCAGGCTCTGCTCTTTCAATTCCTAACCCTAACCCTACCCAAACTAAAACCCACTTCCTTCACACCCAAACAACTGATGAAAAGCTGCTCTGCTACCTCTAATGCCACACCTTACCAGTTTGCACTGGTGCCATAGCTCTGCTGTACTGACACTGCCAAAAGCAGCAGATTAAGGAGCAGGTAGAGGAATTGCCCAGTGAGTGCTGTGAGGGACAGGCAGAATATTAACAAGGAGGTAAGAAGGGAGTATAGAAAAAAACAGCATACTTTACAGATGACAGGCAACTCTCTCATTCTATTATTCTACATTGACTACTGCTCCAACAAAAGCAAATCCAGCTTTCTTGGTTCTTTCCTCATTTCCAATTCCAGTCTACAAATAGACCTTCTGAAACTCAGCCTTAGGTGACAACACTATGCTTTCCAAATGAAGCAGCTGTATGCCTAATCAATAAAAAATTGCTTCTTGCTGCAATTAAGAGCAAATAAAAGCTGCTGACTTCTGATGTATGCAATGATACCCACAGTACTATGTATATTTCTTAAATATACATAGACAGGAAAAATAGGCAAGCAAAAAAAAAATCCACTTCATATCTGCACACACACACACTACTGTGCAAGTGCAAATGTTTTCCCAACCATTTCTTGTCACGTTATCCTTGCAAATAACAGACCACAGTTAAGGTGTTTAAACAGCAATCACCTAATTTGATTTTGTTTGGAACAACAGTATATCTTCAGAACTTTGAACTCGTTCATTCCCTTTATCCAATTAAACACATTACTGTAATGACTTAGGGCAATAAAAGACATTAGTATTAATAAAAAAAAATAGTAGTACCTGATTTCATGATATTGGAAATCTACAGTCCATTAAGACAGAAAAATTAGAATTAAGGCTTTTGTTGTTACTTGAGAAGTCTTTGCAGTCTAATGTAACTTCCATATTCCCATTGCAAGTTACATAGGAAGTTACACAGGAATACAAAGTAGCTGTGGTTTTTGTTTTTTTAAGGTGGCAACAGCAAATGACCATATATTAGGAAAATTCAAGAACTAAGTCTGCAATTGCATTTTAAGACTTCAACTGTCAGCATGAATTGCGTTTGCTTGGAAGCAAAACGGGCCTAGAGCACTGTAGGCAGCAGTAAGAGTGATTAATATTGCAAAATTTAAGTAGCTTTAGTGGACAAGAAGTTATGATGTCCAGTCATCTAGTTCCAGCAAAACCAGCCAAGTACTTTAAGATCATTATACTGTGTTCCAAGGATCTCCAAATTTGTATTCAACAGTGCAAAAAGGAACAAACGCAACAGCATTTTCTCCTTCCTTGTGTAAATGGAACACATGCTGGTGGACTCCCCTGCTTTGAGCAGTGTTTTACTTACAATACAGAGGAACTCCACATGGCAACCTTGATTTGGATTAAATGAAGTAGGACCCCAGAAGCACGTTACAGGTTTTCAATATGCTAGGTATTGATCTGAGAAACTAAAAATGGCTTTAAGCAACACACATCTGAGAACAATTGCTCCTGAAATTATGAGACGGGATTAAAATGTGTAATTAATACTAAAAGCAACTAGTGGTAATAAAATCAAAGAATTTTTTATAGGTCTAGGTTACCTTTCCATGGAGAAAGTCTTTGTTCAACAGAACATAACAAAAACACAGTTCTCCAAAATTATGATTACTTCTTCCTTCCTCCTACTTACCAGCTTCTTGAAATGTATCCAAAAGAATACTGATTAGCTGTTATATTCAGTTCAGACAACTCTTATTCATTGGTAAAGCTTTAGTACAATTTTAAACCATGACAAGTAGTCACATTTGATTTTTTTTGTTGTTTTGGACTGTTTCAAAATAATGAAAAAACTATAGACTCAAACCATGGTCCTTAGCATCCAAAACAAACACGTGGCATTGATGTTAAACCAGAAACAGGTTGTTGTTATTATTTGCAGGTCCAACTTGCTATTTGAAAAGGCCTGAGAATATACAGCACTCCCTTTTGCATACTGTCTTATTTTAGTTAGCCCTTACTGTAGTGTTTTAGTTAGCCATTTCTACCCATTTTAGTCCTTTCTAACTTACTTGAATTTAGTGTTTGACGTGTTTTGGCACTTGTGCAATATGCTTCAATGACTTTAAGAATTTGAGCATCTTCTTCTAAAGCAGCTGTACCTGGAATCAATGGGAAAAATAGAATTTCAAACATTGGCATGTTTCTTAATATAGGAAAGCCTTTGTAAATCAGTACAGTTCAGTTGAGTCCAAAGTTCAGCCCCATCAATCCTTTAAAATCCTTTTTAATCATACCATTTTAAAAATCAAACTCCAATGAACAAAAGTAACAGTTTAAAAAGACAAATACTATTCTGAAATGCTTGGAAAAAATTCAATTCAGAGTAACCACCCACACAATTCAAGAAATTTTCTGAGTGTCTGATGTTGTACAGAATGTTTTGAAGTGTGAGGACTCATTCTAAAGCAGTCATTTTAATCAAAAACCCCAATATACTTAAGTTATTATATAAACACATAATTCAATATACATACTATCCCAAAGAATTTTATTATTCCAAAGAAACAGAATACTAATTCAGAAACATCTTGAAAACTTTTTGCATTTCTGCATATATAACCAGATTTACTCCTTTCAACAGTACTCAATTGAAAATACAACTCAGAATTACCAGCATAATTTCAGTCCAGTGTGCAGAAGACACAACTATCATGTACATATGTCTATGAAAAGTGACTAGTATAACTACTCAGACTTCAATGTAGAAACAGCACTACTGAACAAATTTAACTATTCAAGATTAATATGGCAACATTTTCCAAAAGGTAAAGCTCCACAGTAAATCTCATTGGGTGATTCAATGAAAATACTGTCAAATTGCTCACTCGTACTAGAGTGAAATTCCAATGAGAAATTTAGAGGTGCCTCTACCATTATTATTTTAGATGAAACAAGTCTGTGTGCAAGGCGAGACAATTTGTTGTTTTAAAAGGATTTATCCTCTTTTCCCATGTGAAATAACTAGGTTTGAAGATTTCTTGCTACATTAATCAGAGCAGCCTTCAACATCAAAATGCAGTTGTATTCTCTGCCAGCCAATGTATCCTGTTGAGTTTTGTGATTTAATATCACCAGAAAAAAGCCAACTTTCCAAATATTTGTTGAGACAAGCTAGCTACTATTAACCCAATATAAATTTACTACAGTTTAAAAGAGGCATGAACTCCAGTACGGGTTATCCCTCTTTCAAGGCAAGAAAAAAAATAGTTGCATTTTGTAGTTAGAATGCAGCACTATATTATTACAGTAGCAGGACAAATACTACACTTCTGAAATAACATTTTGAGGGCACACAGTTGAAACAACTCAGTTGTTTTCTCTGTTGTAACGATAATTTGACCCAGCAGTTCTCAAAAAATAGCCCATAAATCCTCTGGATTCCTGAGAAGAGAAGTAACAAAACCCAGACCTCTCTATCAATATCCTTTAAGTTCAACAGCAGTGGGAAACTTTTATAGCTACACAAAAAGGTTGAGAAATTTGAAGGAACACTAACAGAAGTTTCTAATTAGTGATTAGGGAAGATGACTATCAAGAATCTGTAAGAAATACTCTTTGACTAAAAGCTACAAAAAATACCTTTCAGTAAAAATTATCAAAACAAGAACAATGTATTTGCAAGCTACAGACTCTTTCTTTCCCTCAAATAAGGACCCTTAACTCCTCCCACTGTGTTCTTCAACCATTGCTAAACCTGCAAGATGACAGCTTCATCATCATCATTACAACTATTGAATCTTCATTGTCCAACATCTCAAGTGATACTGTATTACAGTACTTTCATTTGTCCTAAACAAATGGCCCTTCCTGTAAGGATAAGGCATCCTGAACTACAACATCCACCTGCACATCTGTGAACAGAGAATCATTCTACTCACTACCTTAACCTTGGCTCCATGAAATTTAGACTATTCAGACGAACTAACACCTCAGACAAACCAAGAGCACCCTGAGGAAAAGCTGCTCCTCTCCAACTCTATATAAACCTGTGAGAGACAATAACATTTCATGCACTGAACACTCATGGCACAGACTATCTTAAAAAGCCCATGAGCAAAGGACAGACACAAAGAAGCAAAAGCTACAGCAAAAATCTGTCCAGTAAAACAGCCCCCCCTTTTATCGATACAAGTAATCAGATTATTCATTCACACAAGCTTCTAAGGAAGAATTACAGCAACACCGACAACTAGTAAGAACTGTGTTTGCTTGATAACATTAATGCTCCCTTCACTTCAATATATCCAAACATCCAGATTTTGACCTCTCTGTACACTACTCAGCCTCTCTCCAATCAGCGTTTTTCTTCAGACTGAAGGCAGCCTAAATATCTGCAATTTATTTAGATACAGTCATGAGTAAATTACTTTATTTACAGGAGGTAAGAGAAGATCCTAGAAGGAATGATTGTGGAAGCAGCTTCTCTTCAAATCAGCAGCAATAACCAGCTTTCCAACATCCAGGACAACAGAAGCTCCTACCAACATAGCTACAAAGTATTCTGCAAGAGTGGTTCAGTATCTTCATGTCCTTGTTTACAGTACTAAAAGACAGGTTTACCTCACTGAACTTCACATGGCTCTCTAGTTAACCTCCCTTCCTTCTGTAACAAACAGAAATAGGCACTTCACAAGCAGACATCCACTGTAGCAATCAGTAAAGCTCTACAAAGCAACTAATGCCATCATGGCATAAGATGAATGTAACAAATCATCCTCTGGAGATATCTACCCCTCTCCCCCCTGATATGAGAGAGGAAACCAGGTGACTCGCTTACACTGTACACCTAACTCTTACAGAATTTAAACTGATGTTCATTCCCGCCATTGCATTATGCAGATATTTGTTGAAATCTCTCTTACTTTTTCTCAGTGCAAACTCTTCATCCGATGGCTTCCGCTCTGGCTTGCGTTTGGGAAGCAGCTTCTTCATGGTTTTAGGGCTTTTACTGAGATCCTGTAAAGGAAAAATAAAAAGAGTAGAGCTTCTAGGCAGTATTTCAAGAATTTAACTTCTAAGATGCAAACAGGAATTACTAACTAAAAACCTTTTAACAGCACCAAATTGAGTTTACTAATATTTTTTGCCATGTTCAATTTGCTTGAATTGGCTGATTTCCT
This sequence comes from Regulus satrapa, assembly GCA_013396955.1. Classification (NCBI taxonomy): domain Eukaryota; kingdom Metazoa; phylum Chordata; class Aves; order Passeriformes; family Regulidae; genus Regulus; species Regulus satrapa. Next base: position 149,845 of record VWZN01010794.1, on the reverse strand, counting down.
CTCTACCCTTCCTCCAACTATACACACAGCCAAGTATTTTATGTGTTCTATTAACAGAAATACACATGGAACCCCACTGCAGAGGCCTTCAGCCTGCTTGTGAGCTAGAGTGAAGGGAAGAGGCAGGAATACAATCACAGGTCTTTATCCTGAACACTTGAAGAGACAACCCATTTTACATGTCTACTGGGAAGCAAGTAAAAAGAAAGAACTTAACAACGAAGCTTGGCAGGTACTGTACTCTTCAAAGCCAAAAATGTGTAAAGGTTTACAAATTATTCTGCTTATACAGAGGTCTACAAGACAGAAAAAATAAAAAACAAATTGGTAAACAAACAAAAACTACAAGCAACAAACCCAGCAGCATTTTTGCTCAAAATGTGGTCATGATAATTTACAGGAACTATGCTAAATTTCAGGAACAAAAGGAATGTGCTGGTCTACCCTTTGGCTTAAGGATACAATACGTCTTCTGTGAAAATACAGAAGAAAGTAAAAAGATGACTGAGCAGGATCTACCAAAAATGATCAAGATATGTTTTGAACTTTATCGTATGCTAAACACTATAAAGATGAAATTTGAATGCACTGGAGAACTTAGTGGCCTACACATGAAAGCATTAAAAGGATTTTAAACTAAACTACAAAATGAGCATATAGTACAACCAAACTGATAGCCAAACAGAAGAACCTCTTATTGTATCAAGACAGCTAAGTCTCAGTACAAATCTTGCACTGTAGATCAACTCTCCCTTTTTCCCTGTTGCTGAGGAGATTCTAAAAAATTAAAGGAAATTCATGCACATACAGCCACCACAAAAAAAAAAAAAAATTATTACAGCTTCCTACTGAAGGCCTGCCACAGTGTCTTTTTTCTTGGCTGCTGCATCTCACCTCTTTGTAGCAAAGGGCTGCTGAAGGCCGGAGCGGAGGCGCAGGCCGCAGGCAGCTCAGGCTCCACGGCTTGGGCGTTTTCGGAGGTTCCAGAGGCCCCCAGTTTATTGTGGTGTGTGGAGTCCCATGGTGTGATGGATGGGGGAGAGTGTGGTAGGCAGGAGTCAGTGGGATTGGCTTGCTGTCTGAATGCTTGCTGGAGGGAGTCACTGGGTGGGAAGGAAGCTGTTGAACATGATGGGAAAGGAAAAAAAAAATGTATTATCATAATGGAGCCATAGTGTCATGAGGGACTGGTGAAATCATCCCACTTGCTATAGCATTTCTGTTTATTACAGCTAGCCTTTGGAAAAATTTACACTGAATTCTTTTTTGGAAAAAAAAGGAGCTTAAAATTTTTTATTGTCTACCACAGGCAGAACACAAACTAAGGAAAGAACAGCTACAAGCAGCCCAGCTCTCACTTCCCTACCACCAAGGGTAGAGCTAAATTTAGAACCATTCATATCCAACAATTCAAATGCAGAACCCAAAAGAAATTATTGTTTCTCCACAGCCTGTCAAGTACATCACCAATTACAACCTACTGTTCTAAGTATACTTAAAAGATGGTGATGCATGCACTTGGTCAAAACAGAAAAAGTAATGATAATGAACTTGCTTTCACCCCATTAAACTGTTACACTGAGTTTTAAGCATTTTATTCTTCGTTCACACAATTAAAAACAAAATTATCTTTTCACCTATTAAACCACAGCGACAAATTTCAGTTCTTGTTACTAATGGCTAAAAAGAAAAAAATTTCCATGGTGTTATATTTGCCAGGCAACCTAATTCTGCTCATTCACTTCAGTCCAGAAGCTCTTTCTTACCGTGTGAGATGGCACAGAGTGAGGTTTAATGGTGGGATTCCCAACAGTTGTGACTTTGGTTTGCTTCTGGAGATGATCCACCCATTCATGCAAATCTTGTTGGTTGTTACAAGATACTAATATCCTTTCAATCATATTTCCTAGGTGATAGATACCAGGAAAACATAGGAAAAATTAAAAAAAAAACTAATTTAGTCAATCTGACACGATTAAAAAAGACACTCATTTCCTAAAACATTCTGCCCTCTCAATACTAAACGAAAATTTAAATCATATTTTCAGTACAACAGCATCCCACTTTTCCAGGTTGTAACACACATCGACTCCATGTATTTATTTTTAGCCAAGCACAGGAGTTCCACTTTTTTCCCCTAGCTCTAGTAATTAAGCACAACCTTAAATGACAAGAGTAGGAGAAAGGCTTATCTACTAGCCTCACGCCTCTCCATCTTCCCCAGTAAAGCCAGCACATAGCCTAAAATGTCATTCTTGAGTCTGTACACTACAACACAGGAAAAGCTATAAAATAAGAGTCCACCAAGCTTCACTCAGAAGAAGGCATAAAATTAAAGCTAAGGCAAAAGTGACTTGGGAATATAATCTCAACCAAAGATAACTTCTATTTCTGCACTTAACACCATTTAACTAATTGCATTCCCCTTGAGGTTAGCTTCATAGCTATTATCACTAAAAACCTTTTTTCAACATAAACAATTTTCCCCCTGGGACTCATGGTATTGATACCATACTTGAGACAGTAAAAATAGTTTATTTCAATGCAAGCTGCTTGGAAATAGAACTGATCCAGGAAATGAATGAAGACACCAAACTCAACCAGGGGGACCCTGCACTGCCCTTTAAATTATCTCAGGACATACTTGATGAAATGAAAGACTATACAGAGAGAAGTTACCCAATATAAGCATAATGGCAACAACCATTAAGATCAGACATGCTAAAAGAGCATCTCATTTTCTCAGAAAAGATGTGGAGAATTTCTGTAAGAAAACTGTTGCTCAAAGCTTTTCCAGAGCCTCTCAAATTCCTGTTCTTTCAGTAAACATTGTACTTGGAACTGCTTCAGCACAAAACACCTTCTCCAAGGCTACTGCCTCCATTCATTAAGATACAGAAATTCCAAGATGAATTCCAAGCAAAGAGTTCCTTAACTCTTTGTAAAAGTAAACTCTCTTTACTTAAGTAGTAGAAAGCAGCCTTCAAGTGGGCAGCTGTGTTACAAAGTCTGTATCATCATGGGATGGCTGAGGCTGTCAGGGACCTCTGTAGGCCACGCTCCCCACTACTCAAGCACTGACACCTGCAGCTTCTTGCCTGGGATCACGGCCAGGGAGCTTTCCAGTACCTCCAAGGAAAGACACCTGCCCAGGCATCCTGTGCCAGTGCTTGGTCACCCTCACAATGAAAAAGTTTTTTCCTCTGTTCAGAACAAGCATTTGATGTTTCAAACAGTAGATCCTGGGATAACTAGTAAATAAAAATACTAATGGGCAATACCTGATATTTCAAATGCATTTTTATGGTTTTCACTGTCTTCTAGCTTTGTAATAGTCATTCCTGTCATAGGCAGTTTTCCCTTAAAAAAAAAAAAGTAAAAAAAAAAAACAAGTAACATTGACATTAAATATAAGACACAAAAACATTACCAATTAAAGAAAATACTAACTTTAAGCTCTGAAAAAAGACATTAATAGTAAATTGATACATATACCCCAATGGGTTTAAAAACATTTCAAAATCCATACAAACATCTCACAATAGCAGTTTTTCATATGTTCAACTTCTGCAAATAACATCTGTCATCAGTAAGTGTAGCTGGTACCTATCCAGGCTACAAAATCCATACAAACACAATAGTGATCATTCCTCTCAGTCTCAGGTTCTTGAAACCGAGTCCTTCAGGAGCCATATTACATTACTGGAGGCAACAGTCACTCTTCTTTAAGCATATTTGTTTGCAAACTGTTTGATTAGCTCCTAGAATAAGGTCTGTAGAACAAGTAAATTTATAAAGGAGCATTTTGCTAAATAAAGGCATCAATTATTTACTGAGGATTTATTTCTCTAATAATGCCACTACTAAATTCCCTCATGGAAATACTTTGAGGGGAAAATAAAAATGGTGAGCACCTTCAAGTTGTAAATTTTCTTCAGAAGAACATACTAATTTTGCAAATCATCCCATTTTAAATCCAATCAAGCAGGAAAAAATAAGTCAATTTAGGATAACTTTTTGATCCTTTAAAAACACAGAAGAATAAATAAAAATGAGGTTTTCTTGATGAAAGGCTTTACCAAAAATGAAACTTCAATAAAAGTTCTTTAAGACAGATCCTGTATTCTCCTGCACAGAAACACTATTCAGCAAATACTGGCAAAAGCACAAATACTATGTACTGTGGAATTTTGGCTCCAAAAGAGCAAAAAGAATAAAAAAAACCAACTTTCTGCTTTCCTCTTCCCTTACGACAGCAGAATGGACAAAGGTTTCTTAGAAGCTTCAAGACAAAAAATCATTCGGTATTCTGTAGGCTCAGAGCATGCTCAGGCCCAAGATACCAAACAGAAAGGAGAAGTTCTCTTGTGGCAGCTTCCCCACTGAAGGAAACATGGTGGCTATGCACTCTATACAATGCAGCTAAAATTTGCTCTTTTCCCTTTTTGCCAGTGGATGCTGCTTCATGAATAACACAGCATACAACCACAAAAAGAGAGAGATGTGCAAGAACTGCTGACACAGGTAAGGAGGCAATACCGGGGTACAGAGAACACCTGAACCACATGGCAAGCAAAAGTACAAAGTGAGCAAAACAGAAAACTGAAGTGGACTTGTGACTCATTTGTATTTCCCTTCTTTTAACAAACAATTGCATAGCCCTCCTAAGAAGTATGGCCCTTGCTCCTTCTGACTTCAGCTTACCACTGTTATAAGTTCTGTTTTACAGAAGCATTTCTAGTAGGGGAAACCTCTGTCCCCTTTCAGAACTTTGTTGCAGTTTGGCTTTTTTTTGTCTTTTGGTATTTTACTGCAATGCCCCAAACATGCACACCATTACTTGAAGATTGACAAGACCTTGGAAGTCATGAATTGCACATTTGCCTCTCTCAGGAGTCTTTGAAACCATATACCCAAGATGCAAGTGCTTCTGTGAAACACAGCCTAGCGCTACAGGGGAGCCAAGACAAATGGCCCTCCTGTACTCCAGCAGTTTTTCCACCTCTGGAACAGGTCTGTGGGGCAGCAGCAACAAGAACTCAGCTAGGAAACTTGGGAGAGAGCTCAAAGACTGTTTACTGGCTGTGAGCAGAGGATCTGGGGAGTGAAAGGCCTGGTGCTAAGGTCCGCAGGGCCACGCTGTGTGTGCTTCAGGTGGTGTCACACTGGGGAGCCCGAGGCTGGGGCCAGGGAATGAGTGTCAGGGCATGTACTTGATCTTTTCCCATAGTTAGAGCATATCAAGCATACATTTGGAGCACGCCTTCCACTTCATCCAGAGGGAATCTCCTCTGTGAGCCTCAAAACAACTTCTGCTCTGTGACTCAGTGCTCATTAAACAGAAAAAAACTAAAAGATTAATTTTAAAAGTGTGCCACTGACTCCAAGATAAAACACTAATGTGGATGCATCTGGAACAAACTGATGGTAACAGCCTAATTCACACTAATGAAAGCTTAAGGGGGCTGTGCAATTTTGTTAAGTCTCAAGCAGCAGTCGAAGAGCACTAACAAACCTATGCAACATCTCTGGTTTCCCACATTGATCTAAAGCTACCAATACTTCCTCTCATCAGCTACTACTAACAAGCTAAAAAACCCAATGTCTCCTTGGTGATAGTCACAGCTACAAAGAAGAGCCCATTCTGGGCTTCTATGCCAGAATTTTATAAGACAGAAGACCACTTCTTATTGCAGATATTACTTTTTATCTTTATAAATGCAAGAGTTTAATAATCCTTCTAAGTTTCCTACAAAATATCATTTGGAAAGAAAAAACCCCCAACACATATTTTACACATATGTAAATGTATTACTTTACCTGATAAATAAACCCACTCATTCTTGGGCTGGCAGACAACATTAGCAAAATGTTAGGGAAGAGAAGAAGATACCTTTCATTCTTTTCCTTGTTAAAAGAAGAAAATGAAAAAGTAAATACACCATCGCAATCCACTCTCCCATTTTTCTATTACTAGAAGCTATCAGTATTATAACCAGATTATTACTCCACAAATACTTGCTCAGTGCAAAACTATCTCTACATTGTATTTAGAATTTTTTTTTTAAAAGGGGAAAAAAAAAAAGGAAAGAAGACAACAGAATTACTTATTTTTCTATCTAAAAATGCTATTAACACATGCCTATACTTTTTCCAGAGGCATACAGCCTTGTATTTTAAAAGAGGAATTTTACAGTCTGGGTGAAATACTGACCTTGTTTAATATGATGACAAGAACTATTTGACCAATTTCAGTAAAACCAAAATTACATAGTGGATCTATTTCTTCCTATAATTTAGATGGATACTGTTACAGTTGTATTGAGACTTAAATTGTATCGTGGTGTCTCAAATTTAAGATCAGATTTTTAAACACTGGATTATGCCCAGAAGTAGAAAAAGCAAACAAATAATTACTATAGTCACAACAAAAGCACTCATTACTTTGGTCTGGTTTTAATTTTCTGGTTCCATATATGAAGTTATCCATCAGGGTTTGGTTTTGGGGTATTTTTATGGAAGGAAGAATAAGTTTACTCTGAATCTACTACTACAGACAAGAAAAGGGAGAAGCATTAAAGCATAATATTTTAATGACAAAATAAGTATATCAACTGACAAAGCCACTGTCCTAATTTCAAGCATCCTTGCAAAATTTTAAGTCCTTAGTAAGTTTTAACGGTTTTCAAAGTAAATGTTTGCAAATGTCTATATCGTTTTTAGAAAGACAAAACCAAACCCAGCTGCTGCTGCACAAATGAAGCTGTCCTGCACCTTGCCAAAAAGCTGTAATGCTAAACAGAAACTTCTGGAAGTCCATTACATTTGACATTTTACCTCATGATGAGAGTGGTGGATGGTGATTTGTTTTGCTGGCTTCAAAAAGAGACATGACTGCAGAAGATGCACTATCAGTTCTACTGAATCTTATTTATTTACTTTAACACCTAACAAAATATCTGAGAGAAAAATATCAAGTGACTAACTTTTAAATATTCAATTGCATAAACATTTTTCTTTTTCTACATATTTATGGACCTCTTTGTTCTAAGGGAGGAGATGGACTGAATGAGGTTGCAATTCAAAAGTCCTCATCAGGTTTAAGCCTCACTGATTTTTCAGGAGAACAACAAGCAATAAAAACATGTCAGTAACCTGTATAATGTTGCTTTTGTGTTAGCACTTGCTTTTAAGATTATTTTAACATTATTTCTGATAGGACAAGTTTTTCTTTATGCTTTATTTGCTTCTCTGGTTAGAAAAAAAAAAAATCAGTCGACATCACTTTTAACTTTCTAATGTATCTTCTTACTCTATTTCTCAAAGAGTATTAGGTACTCAAGCTTTTTGTATTTCAAAATTTACTACTTGAGCAAAGTGTCCATAACAGCCAAAACCGATTTTGTCTCAGACACCTTACAACACAAAACTTTCAACCTTTTCCTATTTAAAGCACACTGCAGTAACAACTATGCACAACGATGCAACATAACACATGGAAAATCTTGTTTAATTATGCACTTCGAAAAAAGCCCTGCAAAAATAATCTTAGGATATTTATAACTGCTGTGTTCGATCACTTTTCAGTAAATTTTACAGATGAGACCATCTTCATGGAATTTTATTTCAGGTTTTGTAAAAAATGCCTTAAATTAACAGAGAAAGGCTTTAGCTTCAATTACCATCTCTGAAGCATTCTCTTTATTTCTGTTGTATAATGATTATAACAAATTTTATTCAAAACTGGAAGAGTGACAGTAAAGATGAGAAGGACATTACCTCACTTCCAGCACACTGAATCATGACTTGGGACATGTAAATCACATTGCCAAGTGTTTTGATATCCTCTCCCTCCCAACAACGAATAGCTTCTGTCAGTATTTGCAGTTCAAGTTCTTTCCGTTTCCGTACTTCTTGACATTGTGCCTAACAAACACAGGGAAAACATCATCTCTAGGAACTCTACCAATCTGGAATGGGTTAAGGGTATAAATAGCACTAGAGCTCTATTTACTGCTGCTGTCCTTGTCATACACAGAAGACAGCACCTTACTTGAAGCATTTTCATTTAGATGAGTATTACCAATATTTTTTATTAACTAGTTTCACTAAATTAAATATTACACCTTTTCAATATATTGACTTCAATTACCATTCCAAATTCAGTCATAGCTCTGTTACTCAGTTTTCTCCTTCCTTTATACATCAAATTGTGTTATTACTAACCAAAAATGGACATGCTCAACAGCAAAGAGTAACACAGCTGTCAGAAATTCACATCTATACAACAAAGCATATTCTTTCAGCAAAGACAGACATGCCATCTGGGCAAACCATGAGTGTTTATAACCTTGTGTTCCTACTTCTATTAAGTAACTCCAACCTGCTCTACTTCTATTTATTTGATTTTTTTCCTCAACAGAATTGTTTCCTCTTGTTCATATAGCAACCAACAGGATGTAATCCACAAACCACATCTGAACACTGATAACACTTAATTTCTTTTTAAAAAATAAAAAATGCTGGGTTATCAGCACACATTCCTAACAGGAAGGACAACACATCAAGTTTGTTGTAACTGCTACTGCATTAATCATTTCTTGCTGCAGTTGAGACATGTTTATTCATTTTTTGGTAAAGACAGTAGCAGACAGCTTATCTGTTCAAATTAGGCTTCCTGTACCATATTATTACTGGAAGCTTTGCATCTTCTGAACTTAACCAACATTTTCCTCTTCAACCTCTCTCAAATCTAACACCATTCCCCAAGGAGGAATGTACCCACATACAGCATTGGTTTCCAGGCTTTTAAAAATTTATGACACATTTATGAAAAAGCTTCACTTTTTTAAGCAATAGAGGGAAATGTAATTAGAAAACATTGTCTTAAAATATATAATCTATTCTTTCACCACTCTTACAGAAAGATTTTTGAAGGCAGTCATGGATTTTTGAATATCTGGACGATCCGGATGATAATCCTAAAAACAATGGAGAAAATATACATTTAAAGTTCCATTTTAGCAAAATTATTTTAAAACATGTTAGAGGCTTTCCTAAAAACAAATAAACAATTCTGCAAAATTGAAGCTGTAGACTGATCTGGTCTTTTCATGGCAATCTTATATTAAACACTGGTGGATCTGGCTTGAATAGTCAATCTGCAGTAACTTAGCACAATCTTAGTTATATTTAAAATAGAGCCAATGAAGTTTTACAAGGCCTAGTGGATAAAAAATTTTGAAATCCGAGAGGAAAGTATTTACAGAGTTCTGTTTAGCAGATTAGCTTTGTCACTAAGGTGGTTTCCTGCAGACTAACTACCACCTTCTGCTGTCACTGGCAAACCAGTCTGTGTGACAAGACCCCCACACTTTCTATTTCTCTCTTTTTTTTCCCCCACTCCAAACACCTAACCTGTAAAATGCAAAGGTGAAAATAGTAGGTCCTCAAACACCTTCTCATCTTGTAAAAATCACTTTTGGACAGTGTTCACTAGAAGTCAGAGGGACTATTTTGCCAATGTGTTCGGCATGCTGAGGTGAAAAGCAGCACTCCTTCTTCAAGAGAAAGTGACCTCAAAGTAGTGTGCAGTGGACACATTCAATGTCGAGTCAGCTAGAGACCCTGGTAAGACTGTTCTAGGAATGATGATTAGCTTTTCTGGATAGTTTTGCTCTAAATGTTTATCTTTAACAGGAAGTTTTACTGCACTGACTTTTACATAAACCACTGCAGCCTGTAGTTTAGAAGGCTGACGGAAAAGCAAACAAATGCAATTTTGGGTCCCATCATGTTTGACATGTACCTTTAAAATAATTGTTGACAAATCATCATAAAGCTGGAACATAAATGCTGATAAGATATACCTCCATGTGCCTTTCAAGTTCTTTGAGTAACGTGGGGTATTTATCCAGACGCATAAAAGGTTTGCTGAGGCCTGTGGTCAGTACAAGGATCCCAGGGCTGTTTGCACCTTTCATCTCCATGAATTCTCCTAGTTCCTCACTGTGTACACAAGAAATTTAAGCAAATTAAGACTAAATTATCAAAACAAATAAATTACATGGGATTCATGAATCTGTCTCTTTACCTGCAATGAAGTACACCAATAAAACAGGAGGCCAAATAAAAAATTAATTCAAGTACAACTCAAGTGCTGTGACCAGTTTGTATATTAAATAAAATACAGGAACAAAGCCATGTGCAGATTTGGGGTCCAACGAGGAAAAAAAACATACATAGGATCAAATCCATTGTTCTAGACAACAGTGCTCAAAAACAGTTCCTAAATGTTGCACCATTCAAGCAGTAATTATAGAATAAAGCTGTATATTATTATGCAGCTCTTTATTCTAGTAAAATTACATATGACCTTAGAGGTGGTTTACACAAGTAAGACACAAGCAAGAGTCAAATGCTTCATAAATAATTTTAAAATAGACATTTTTCTGCTGTCAAACATTAATAAGAAGACAACATTTCAGAAGCTTTTTCTCTCCCACACTTACATGTTTAGTGACCTCATCTCACATCCAAAGTATTTATGCAAAAAAAATTACCAACATCCATGCAAATGGTAGAAATAATCACCATGCAGTCTATTCTCTAATGAGCAAGGGTGTCATTAAGTGTGGACAACACACTTCTTTTCACAGCAAAGCCATTATAAGAAATCCATTCTTTCCATATATCATAAATTGCTACTTCCCCTCTCCAGATATTTTTTTGTATTAGAATAATTTAGAACTGGCCCAGGCCCTCTACTTTATAAAAACTCAGTTAAAATACCAGATCTCAGAATTTCAGCTCTCTTTGCTACCAAGCAAAAAAAAATAACTACATCTTCTGCTTATAATGCAGAGATTTTAGAGGACTATAGTGGAGGACTAGCTTTTCAAGAGTTTAAATTACCAAGATAAAAATGAGCCCTCTCCACTCAGAATGGAGCAAACAGCAGCATCTGGGCTGATTGCCAGGCTTCATAAAATACAGGTTGCCAAAGAACACAGAATTCTAAAGGCAAAAATCTAAATAAAAAAAATACAGAAAGTCATTTATTAAAAATTACTGCATCTTACTGAATTCAAGACACACGCACATGCTCCTTCCCATTTCAGAACAAGTGACACTGCTTATTAATGTCATTTGTCCAAATAGATGAAGACAACAGAACAAAAACACAAATATGGCACTTAGTGGCACGGTTTAGTGGTGGACTTAGCAGTGCTAGGTTAGCAGCTGGATTCTACCTTAAGTGTCTTCTTCAACCTAAATGATTCTACAGTTCTATGAACTGTGACCTGCCCATCCCAATTTAAATGCTCTACCCACCATCCCACCTGGATCATTCACCTCCTAGATACCAAAGTTTCCTCCAGTTCACAGAAAATAAGGTACAAAAAAGAAGGTACTTTTCCATACAATTTATTCCAAATTTACTTGTCTTCAGATCCCTTAATCAGAATTTACTGACACTACCTGGCTTATGTATAACCAGCACTGCTTCTGAATTGTCAGGTCCATCCTGATTTCACACCACCTCTTTCAAGATCTTTCTGTCCCCATTCTAAGGGGGCCCAGGCTCTTCTCAGTGTATGTATTTGTGCCATTTCAGCTGCATTTAACTGGAGTGGAGAATGAGGGTGAGGGGATTTCTCAACATCTGCTGAGAATTTAAAGATTGCAAAGAGAAGCCGGGCACACTTGAGAAAGACCTTGCATTCCTCTTAAGCAGGATATATCAGCAACACCAGGCCTTCTAAATCAGCTTGTGACATAAACAGGTTTTAGCCAAAATTAAAATATCTTGAAAAACTTCCCACAATACTTTGCATGAAGAGTTATAATAATGCAATACAGACGAACCCGAGCACATTTTGAGCTTAAATTTAAAATTAAGTAAAGCTGGCCAGCTCTATATATCTAGAATACCTAGAGCATGGAGACCTACTTTGCCTAACAACTTCCTTAATCACAGCCTTTGTTTAGCATAAAATCACACCACTTCAGAACTTGTCTGCTGCACTGACTGCAGTGGCACCCTAAAGAAGACTGAAGATTTTGACTCCTAAGTGTGTCTTGAGTTTATGGTGTTACCAGCTACTTCCAGGTCAGGGTAGTTCACTGAAACATCAGGCTGCACGGCTACAGTGTGGTGGCACCTCCTCTCCTCCAGACCCAGTTAAAAGGAAAGGAACTGTTTCCAGTAAGTAATAAAGGTATGACACCCGGTTTACACAGGAAGCTTTACCCACGTTCACCTGGGAAAGCCCTCTTGCCAGAAGGCACTCATTGGTTTTAAATTCAATTTCCTGCGTGCATGACACTGATCACGTACAAGTCATTGCTTTTGGTTTTATCCATTCATTGCACCTGTAATCACTCCCACCCATTTCAGCATCATAAAGCCAGGTTACACACAGTACTTGATACTTCATCATACTTAACCTTCTTAAAGACATTTCCCGTAAGAACCAAGAGGAAGTAGCTGTTTAAACTCATTCTTTGCATTTTATTTGCTTCAGTCAGACACAGCCCCTGCTGTGTCATTCTACCAACTCTGCCCTTTTAGAGTATCTACTACTATTCTTCCTCATTTCAGGCAGCACAATCCAGAAGTGTACTACACTTTCACCCATATGTAGCTGCACTTTCCACAGGATGTGCCAATCTCAAACACCACAGGCCACTCAATTTAACACTGCTCTAAACACTTATAATTTTTGCACTTAGACAGCTACGGGTCAAAAACCCCCATTCCTAATTACTTCAGTGCATATGTATGTTGGGTGCATACAAATGCATTATACAAATAGTATTTGCTGAGCTATTTACTCAGACAATGCTTGCACCTCCCCCTCCCCATTTTTTATATTTTAATGTTTTTAGTGTCGCAGAAACTTTGGTTACTATTTTACCCATATTCACATTCCTAATTTTCAGTACTGTTGTTCAATTTCTTCAACTTCAGCATTATGAAAGATGTGTGGAAAAACAGGGGAAAATTCACTATAGCTTGAATTAAAATTGACTTCTTGGGCATCTGAAATAAAAACCTGGTATTACCTTGTTTTCACTGTCTACTCTGCAATCCCTAAACAACTCTGTGGTTATGCCATTCCCTGCTCGAGTGACACTTGGTGTTGACCATTGCCTTTCTTACTTAATCACAATAAAGGAATCTATGAAGCAAGTTTAAACCTCAGCTCACTTGAAACAAACACAAAGTCCTGAAAAACAGGCTTAGCAATTGCATCATCAGAAAGCCTTTAACAGGTGTTAATAGGTGTAATTAAAACTGAATGACGTACTTTTCCTCCAAACATTCCCAAGAGGACAATGTTTTCTTTCATACACATCTATGCTTCCCGCTGACAAGTTTTGACATGCCTGCTTGTGCAAGCTCTAGTCTGAACACAGACACACACTCCTTTAACACAACAGTACCAACATTTTGTCTGAGGAGTTCCATCATGCAGACCACCTTAGCCTTCTACTCATCCTATACCAACCTGGCACCTCTGCAGCTTTGTGGACATAAAATATCCATCAAAATGTGGATGCTGCTTTAGCTCAAAGCTTAAAGTGAGTGTCTTTCATTTAATCACAAAAGATAAATAACAGTATGGGACATAATGGAAGGGTTTACTTTCAAAAAATATGTGAGTGGATTAAAAAACTGTTCAAACATGACAAAAGTTCACAACTGTTTTTTAATTCATTGCAACATTAAAAAAATGTCTGTGTCAGCTGCTTTGCCAAAGACAATGGCTCTTTTATGCCACAATTTCAATTGATGCCTGCACGTACCACAGTCTCCTAGGCAGTATATGCTAAATGAAACTCCAGCCCACAGCTAAGAGTATGTTTTAATAAAAAGCTATCATTTAGCTGAACAGGAAAATCTTTTGAACAGTGAAATCATCAACTCAGTCACTGCCTAAGCAAGTAGCTTTTCACAAAGAGGCAGATGAGATTTTAATTCACTACTTGCACCACTTTACACAATAAAACGCAGAGAAGCTTACTAAAGTCTGTGCTTCATTTATTCTGAAATCTCAAGCTGAAGAGTCCTCCCCATTCCAGACTAGTCAGTTCACAGCTTGAGATATTTTAAAGGTCATCATGAAAAGTGTCTTTAAAGCCCTACTAATATATTCAAATCTTTCTCAAAAGCTGCAAGTCACACTGGAAGAGGGAAGAAAACAAAGTTCACATGTACCTACAAGTAACAGAAGGAAAAAAAAAGGTCACTGAACCTTGAGGAAAGCAGATCCAGGAACTAAAAATGTACACATTTAAAATCACAACTTACACTTCTGAAGACGATCCCTGTTTGTAATAGATGGAGCACGAGCTATCACTGCTGAGGGGTCTGAGGACTGCACACAGGCACCGCATTTTGAGAGCGTCGTGACACAGCTTAGCTCAGCAACCCCTCAGCTGCAGCTTTTAATTTCCTAGGGCTAAACTTCCCAGTCAAGCTCCTCTCCCAGGGACTGCTGCTCAGCGTATGACATCAGCCTGCACACTTGCAGGCTCAGGGATCCACCGAAGTGGGGGAGGCACAAAGAGTTTTCTGACTCAAGCTGATCTGTATTCCATGCTCCAGTTACTTGGAGTAATTGCGATGTTCCGGCTCCACAAACTTTATCCAGACTGCTAGGTCTGTGATGCAAGTGTAGAATATGTTTGGGACATGTTATCTAAGAGAACAGAAGAATCTAGCAAAATTAATGTTTCAACAAATAAAGGTTTGTGAATAACTTTCTTGCTGCTAAAAACTGGCTTGATATTTGCCACTTCGTGAAATAAAAATAGCAGGTATGTGTTAGTAATTTTCAACTGTCTTTTCATCAAATTCAATTTCCTTCCGGTAAGATTTTTCTTCTGTCTGTTTTAAAATAAATATTCTGCTGTTTAAACAAAGTAAAACCGTTTAACCCCACCCTACCCCTCCAAAATGATATACCTGATGCTGGTTACATTGGGTCTCTTCTGTCCATATTTCCTCACAAGAATTTTGATCAGTGGGATTTGGTTTTTTCAGTAAATCCCATACTCAAATATCTTTCCTCTTGCCATTTTTGGATACAGTCTATAGGATATCCCAATCCTAGCTTCNTTTTTTTTTTTTTTGCTAGACTTCCTTGTTGCCTTTTGTGAACTTTGTTGCTTGTGATCTTTCCCAGCTAGGTAAAATTTTATGCTCCTGGCACTCCTTATCCTGCTGCAATTACCCATTTCTGTACTTTGTATCCAAATTGGTTTTTTAATCTGGAGGAAATTCACTCTTTCACACTTTCAGTAGCTCATTCTGTTCCTTCTCTTATTGGAAGGGAAGCATATGTTTATGAGCAGAAGCACATACAGTGCAAGTTTGACTAAACTCTACAACCTCTACACCCTCGAGGCAGTACTGGTCTCACCACCAAGCAAAATTATCTCCTAAAATAACACCATGTATTGGAACACCTACCCTTAGACCTGAACTGGGATCTTCAAGCAAAACTGCAAATAGTAGAACCAAACCTGATAAAATGGAGCCAAAAAGCAGGGACTGTGGTGGAAAAAAGTAAATAAAATCGGGATGGTGTACAGTGGCACTACAGCCACTATGAGAAAGGATCATGCAAAACTCTGAGCTCTGCCAGAGCACCACCCAACAGTACCTGGCAAACTCCACCTCTTTAGCTCCAGCCAGTGGCTTAAGACTCAATTACAAGATACAGTGACAGATCTGAGGGAAAATTACTTAATCCTTTAAAAACCTTGATTCATTAAGCAGAAGGAATTTAAATTCTGGAAAAAAAGCATGCAGTAGCTCTAAAACAATTTCCGAGACAAAAAGGTACCTAACAAATTTGAAGACAACATAAAAGTTGAGAAATTATGCTGCACACCAACTTTAACATCTGAATAAAACTTATAAAGCCACAACTGGAACCAAGAAAAAAATCTGTTCCCAAACTTAATAGAAAGATTTTGTTGTTGCTGTGATTATCAGAGGCAAATACAGCTTCAGAAACACATAGCTCTGGAACCTGAACTCATACATGGGCTGCATTAGGTTTTATTCCCATTTCTGCATGTACACTTACACTCACGTCTCCAATGACTTTATTACTCTTTTAATAGTCTGACTAGTAATAATTTAACTCAATGAAATGACAGATGCTTGTGATTTTTGAAGATTTGAACATGTCTTGTTCTTTAAATAATGTAATTGACCCCCTTCAGCTCAGAGTTTGTATTTACATAAACATTCATTACCTGAACATACATGCACACACAAACCCTTAATCGGTATTAATTGATGTGATCAAGAAGCGAATGACTAAAGAAAAGTGGAAACAGATTTCCATTCATACTGGATGGCATTTAAAAGAAAGATAAAAAAAACCAGCCACATTCCAATTAAATGCCCCTTTTAAATCTCCAACCCCATCTCTAAGACTGCTATTTAGAATCGACTTCACAAGAATGTTATTCAAAGAAAGTTTTTGTCAAGAAGTGCACAGTAATTCTGAGCACGTTAATACTGTCTTTTACCTTTACATACACACAGAGCCTTTACAAGGCAACAACATTTTAACAGGTCTTACAATACTGCTTGAAGAGCACACCTTTGACAGCTCAGAAAATAACATATAACCCCACCATGTGTAATGCTCCACCAAACCAGACAACTGCTCACAATTTTAATATAAGTGATCCAATCACTCTGAAAAAAGAACACAGTTAATGCATCAGCCAGTTTCCTTAAACCTTTTTTTAGCCAGTGGTGGTAAAAAAAAATATAGTATATTTTATTATTTTTTTAAAAATCTTCATCTTTTTTAAAATTTCATAGTTAAGTTATTGCATATGTGTTCAGTTTATGAATTGCACAGAGCTCATTGCACATGGCAAGAAATAACCTTCTGCAGGACAGTAAGAATTTATGTTCCAAATCAAACTGCTCCAGACAGTTCCCCTTTCTTCTCTAAAATGCTACAAGCATGATATTGAAGTCCACGTATTCCACATACATTTATTTCTTCACCTTATTTTGCTAGTATTAAAACAGAGGCTTTGGAACGTCTTCTAAAATGGTACTGACAAAACAGCCAACTAACATTGCCTTTTCTTAAAAACCTTAAACCTTGGTATTTTACCCAGTATAAACTGCAGTGTAATTGTGTCACCATTACTACAATCATGGCTATCCTCAAACCTCATGGCAAGTTTTAAATTGAGTATTAAAATTAATATAGGAAATTTTTTACACACTAAAATCACTTTGGCTAAAGAGACAAAGAGACAGTTCTGATTATTTTACTCTTCTTTCTGCCTCCACAACCAGTTGGTTAGTTCTCTCTTTCCCTCTGCTTTGAAACAATGTAATTAGAAGTTTTCCAGCATCCTGAGAGGAAAAAATTCAGAACTGCTAAAGCTACCTTCTGATTTCTTCATGGCAGCTGTCTCAAGCAGAATATTTAGTCGGGCCACTTGCTACCTACAGCAATGTTGAACAACAAAAATTAAGGTATTAGAATAATAAAACTGGGTTAATTAGAAAGAATAGGATACAATTCTGCTGACTCATGCCTAGTAACACAATAGCATTAAACAGAAAACTGTTATTTCAACTTCTCTTCCTCCAGCTATCTCATACGAACAAACTTCCACAACCAAATTACTTAACTCCTATATATTGTCTCCACCAGGATTTATTGTCAAGCTGACTTCAGAGACCTAAAGATGAACTTTTCTTAGGACATTTTGCACAAAAAGACGCATGAAAGATAAGAAATGCTTCCCTTCTCCTTTTGCAGAATGAACAGCTTTCCCCCCCTCACACTTCTATCACAATATATCACTGTTTTGAGGTAACTCTTTACAAATATCCACAAATCTAAAAAAATTTAGACGATCACTTTGCTGTCACATGCCATCTTCCATCTACAGGTTAAATCCCAGATCTCTGTATGAAAAGAGCATAAAGACTCAAGCAACAAACAAAATTCTAAGCCCAAGAGTATTAAAAACCAGTTACAGAAAATAGTACAAAGAAGAGGGTCACTGGAAAGAAAGCAAACAGGGGATTTGGTCAGGGGGGGTTTAAAATATTTTTGTCTTGCTGAATTTTGATGACAAAAGCTTACCTTTCTTTTGCCTATACTGTAATGTGAATTTGCAGCTTGATTTTTCCAGCTGGGCTTGGAATATAGTTACATGTATTAATAAGTGAAAGTTTAGAGTATTTGGTAATGAGAAGGTTTTTTGTCCTCATAATATTATAAGTAAAGCTCACAAACATGCCCCAACATTGCTGTTAAAACAAAATTTGAGTTCCTGAAATAAGCTAACACTATACAAAAAAATCTGTTGTGGTCCTCTTTGTTTTCTAAGTGTTAGGAGTATTCAAAATATCTTTACTTTCGTCCAACACAACAAGACAAAAAGGAGAGGGGTGTGTGAAACAAAAAGAACGTATAACCTGCTAGAATTAGTCCTATAGCTAACCTCCAAGAAGAAGTCATGATTCTGTCCTGCACCACAAGCAAGCATAAATAACAGCTAAAACTAACAGCTTACCCCAAACTAACAGCTGCTTCAGCACGACGGTCATCAGAACACAAGTATCTAGCAAAAGCTTGTGAAAGCTGACTTCTTTCATCAAATTCGGGCCTAAATACTTTTTCCTCAAGGTGATATATGGCATCTTCTATGTAAATTTAAGGTCTCTCCAAAAGCTGTGCAATCTACATGGTGTTAGCTAGGCATCCTACTTCTTACAGGAAAAAGTAATTTTGTAAAACCCACACTTCTTTCGTATCACTCAGAAGTAAAGCTAAGGGCGTAACACCGTTATGAAGTGAGGTATATACAGGTTTTTACAGGGCTAAGTTATAATGTACCAACTGTCGAGAAACCTCAGTCACGTCTGTTATGCCATAATTTCACAAACTTGTTTTGATCTCAACATTTTTAAAACAAAGACAACAATCACCAAAGTTTGGTTTACATATTCAAAGTCCAGCATGTGTTCTTTCATTGAAAAAATTCTCTGAAATTGTTGATAATACACTGCCAAAAATGACAAGCTGTCCTGATCACATGAAACAGCTTTATTTTTATGGGGAATTTTGTCCTTTTTTTAAAAGTGTAGCTTTTTTTCCTCAAACAAGTTTTATTATACCAAACGTGTCAAAAGAGATGTCACAGCTTTACAACACAATTTTATGTTACATACATTTTTGTACCAGACTCAAAAGACCACGAAGTTAACATACCTGTGTTCTGTAAGAACATTTACTGCTGATGGGTGGTTGGCACAGTATGTAAGGTATAAGCTTTTCATTTGAGGCATCAAATTTAGAAAACATCCTCCAACCCTCTGCTGAGCTTCAGGCAACCTAAAAAACAAAGTAATAAAGATGAAAACACTGTAATACCAACCAGACAGACAAAGAAATTAAAGCCCAGAAAAGCAGCTGGGTTTGGCTGGAGTAGAGTTAATTTTCTTCACAGTGGCTGGTAGGGGACCATTTTTTGGATTTGTGCAGTAACGTAAGGGTGAGAGCAGAGACAAAACTCTTCTTTGAACAGAGCAACTCCCAGTTAAAGGACTAAACCTCTTCAGCAGAAAGCTGTATGGCCAATTGTATAATCCACACTGAAGTTAACCAGAAGACGGGCCACTAGCTTCCATTAGTCCTAGATTACAAACCTATTCCTGACACCTTGTCTAAACCACTGTACAACATGTGCAAGATTAAGTGTTTCAATTTGTCCATGCACTCGCTCTCCTTCCATAAAGGCTGCATTGCCTAACATAAATATGCTGAATTTTTGCTTCTTTGCAGGACATGACAGTGGATTTTACTGTTGTTGTTAATCTTTTTAGCTACTCTTAAAGCCAGTACTTCACTCTTTACATCAGCTGTAAAGATAAATGTGCCCTAACTGAGCACTCAATGCACATACTATTAGCACAATCAAAGAGCTTAATTCTAATATTAGTTCCAACAATTCTTTCTGGAAGAATTTTTTTTCCAGAAAAAAAATAATTTAAGAGTAAGTATTTTCTGTAGGTATCCCAGACGTGTCAAGTTTCTAAACATCAATATCCACCATATCCTCTCTACAAAAATGTGAGATGCTTCAGCAAACTTCAGTAGGAAAGAAACAATGCAGCTTTCCAGGACAACCACTCCTGCAGGCAGGGGATGTTCCCATTCTGCTCAAAGACATTCATCTTGCCCCAGTCCTTAGGTTTGCTCATAGCAGTATAGCAGTAAAAATTGAAAGCTCATCCCAAGAAATTCTCCCCCAAATTCCAAAACAGTAACTTTGTCTCCTATTAAGCTCTTCAGTCTCACTGCACAGTATGGGAAATGAAATAAAAATTGACTGTTCCAAATACGAGTCAGAGGAAACACACTCCCTGATTTGAGAGCAATGCTCATTACAGACACCCAGAAAATGACAGCTCAATCCCCAGCTAACACATCATGCCCGACACACTCAGGTCACAGTATTAACACCCCTTAAATCAAAGGATAGGGCTCATATTTTAAGTCTGCATCTTTTGTTTTTAAAAAGTTTAAATAATGAAGTCAATAGAGTGGCTGCTTTTGCAGGTGTTAAGGGGAAAACCAAGGGCATTCCCCAGCATACTGAGGGAATGCTATTCTTACAGCCCTGCCAAGCAGCATTTCCTGCCTAGCAGCTGGCCCCCTTTAATAAATCTAGCACGAGCTAATAATACATTCTTCGAGTAATAGATGCAGCCAAAGTCTCAAACTCTGAAGACATATTCAAGGCATATAAATCAGTATTAAATAGCAAGAGGCTCCAATAAACAGTTGCTAAAAATGGTTAGATTCCCATTTCATACTGTAGTGATGGGGGTGGAGGGTGAATTATGCCTGTTTGCACCAAGCAGACATCTGTGTCTTCTCAGTCTGCTGCTCTTTTACCAGAATCAAAGACTGACATTATTCTCTTTCACATGTTGCACATGCATTGCCACATTATACTGCACAGTCTTTGTTGAACCAAGATAATAGACTTTGTAAGGGGATGGTAACTCATCCCCTTTGACTTTTCTAATCCATGCATTTTAGTTCCAACTGCTCTACTGTTTTCAGCAGATAAACTATCTATATCTCCTTTACCTGCTGAAAAAAGACAATAATTTCATGCCTATCACCACATCAGGTAAATCTTTTAGTAATTAATGTGTTCCATAAAGATCATAGTTATTTTACAATTTATTCAGAAGCTGTTATCCCAACATCCTACTCATATTTAGCACTTTAAAAAGGAATCTCATATAAATATTTACACATGTTTAAGTTATACCAACTTCAGTTAATAAAAGCCCAGATACATGTTTTAATTCTATTTG
This sequence comes from Regulus satrapa, assembly GCA_013396955.1. NCBI lineage: Eukaryota > Metazoa > Chordata > Aves > Passeriformes > Regulidae > Regulus > Regulus satrapa. The sequence continues at coordinate 128,445 of VWZN01010794.1, read as the reverse complement.
CAAATGTAAAAGAACCATAACAAAGCCTCTGTTGTTGTACACATGCTAGAGGAATGACCATGTGACTACATCTAAACTACCTAACATTGTCTGCTTGTTGGAGTTGCATCCAACAGCTGTCTGTTCTGTTTCTGCAGACTTGCAACGGGCACATAGTGCATGGTAATTTGAAGAAAGAAATAAAGTCTAAGTGCAATTGAACCCCAAAGGGTAAAGTTCCTGAAGAAACTAAACTATACCTCCTGAGGCTTCACAATTAACAAGGTTACTGAAATAAGGAGCCACTTTGCAACTTTCTGAGCTACTGTTTGCACAAATTGAGGCACTACTCAACTTATTCAGAATCCTTCAGTCTAATTTGCACCCTCTTCACTACCACACCTTTCACCGTCTTAGCTCTCAGACATCAGTTACTTGGCATGTTTGTTTCAGGATATCTAAAGACCCTGCATTCAAACTCCCTTAATATCGACAGCCTTATTTCTGTTGATACACATGATAACCAAAAGTAAAGGATGATACTGGGACCTAAGAGACTTAGTGCTCTCTCACAACTGAAGACTCCAACAGCATTTCTCTGCCTTGGCTGTTACAGTTGTTTTTCACCCATAAACCAAGTGCACTGGAAGCTGTCAGGAAAAAAAAAGTACCTTTGAAGCCTATCAGCTAGAAGATTCTCACTCACTGCTAGTTAGATCTATTCCATGCACCACTTTTGTTTGGTAAATTAAGAAGAGAAGTTACAAAGGTGGAAAAAAACCCAATCTGGACAGGTTCAAAGAGGATAAACCTTTAGCAATGAACCAGAAGACCTTCAAGGCTGTAGGCAGGTGGCACACAACTAAACTCAAACCATATCCAAAGAATAATTTCCCCCAAAACACACAGAGAACCCACTACAGCATTATATGTTCTGAAAATAAAACCACAAAGAAAATTTAACACCATGAAGATTAAATAAGCCCAAGTGGTGCACGCAAGAAGGAGGAGAGCATAGGAAAGTTTCTGCCACTGAAGTACATGCCAGGATTTGTTAAAGAGAAAACCCAAATGACAAACTGTCTCAAGGTGGGTGTGGAATTCAAAAAATATTTAACCTAAGACAGAGAATTTGTAAAGCAAGGTAAGTAGGCAGCATTACAATTGGCAGGATGACAGCACTTGGTCATTTTGACATGTCAAGTTAGAATAAAACACCACAATGCATGTTGCAATATGAAGTGCCTCAGTGATGGAACTATAAGCTCTCTGCCAAAAATAAAATAAAATGATAAATTTATTTTCAGCTTGGGAGCTAGTCTGAGCTTACAGAACAGGTTCACCAGCCAAAAAAACATGGCAAAATGACAAGAAAAAAAAAAAAAAGATAAAAAGGCAGAGCAAGCATTCTTCTACATGATGGGAGGGAATCATGATGGATTAGTGAATATAATACTAAACAGGAGGATGCTGTATGCTCAAGTTAATGTGCTATGATGAAAATTAAACTGAAAATACAACTCAGCATGATGAGCATATTTATGAAATGAAAAGAAGACAAAATGTTTGCAATAACGCTTGAGTAACTCTAGGGCACCACATTCTCTGCCCACCTACTAGCATCCAGTATGTTCCTAATTTATTATAGAGCTACATCTCACTTAGCAGAAAGAAGAAATAAAGGATATTATGAAAAGGTGCTTTAAAACAGTTTAAGCCAAGCAGAGCTGGAATTAAGCTTTCGGAGCTTGAAGCTCCAATATCACATTAACATACATTGCAGGTTGAAATGAAGTTTGCATTAATATTTGTTTAAACATATAGACTCTTTTCCTTTCATTTTTCCAGCCACCTTAAAAAAAAAAGTTTTAAAAGATGACAGCCTGTTCCATGCAAAGGACTTAATTTCCCTAACTTCTGATACAAAGAAAACATCGTGGTAACAAGCAAATGAGACAACAAAGAGCAGTGTCAAGAAACAAAAGGAAACATTTGAGTATGTCCATAGAAGGACACTTTCAGAGGTTTGGACATTTAACCGATCAAGTCAAACTTGCCAGAATGACTTTCTCTCTCACACCATGAGAGACCATTTCAAGAATGTTTCTACTGCACTGCTGAATTGCCATCTGAACTGCACACCACCCTCCCTTCCCCTCCCTCTGGTCTAAGCTACCTAGAGGCAGGAGAGAGGACAGAAGGCAGGTGGTAGGAGGGCCTGGGAACTGAAGACTGCAACAGTACCAGGCATATGTTACTGCCTAGTGGAGATGCAGCTTACTCTTGATGATGACAAGGCTGCTTCTTGACACAGAGCAGCTCATGAGAGAGGAGAGAAAGGGCAAAACAAGACATACTGAGGTGATCCGAAGCTCACTGTTGCCAAAAGAGGTATTTTCTCCTCCATCCAAGATATTAATTTGTTCTCACAGCAAACTGAAACTTGTTAAGCCCTCAGCAGCAATTAAAATTACTAACTTGGCAGAAACCAAGACAATTTGGATTAGGAATGTTGCCTTGGCTCACCATGTGATTGGACAAAACTAGAATATAGGCAAGGAAAATGACACAACTGAGATTAGGAATGTAAATTACACTTTCAGTGGAGTTTCCGAAAATTGCTAGGACAATCCAAAAGTAATATGGTCACCTACTTTATTACACGCCCAAGTGCTGAGGTAACAAGCTGAAAAATATCAGGTTTTCACTTCAGCCTAAATCATGGAAGGAAAACTAGTGTCTTCATGCCCCTCTTTCAGTGTTCCATGCTTCCTATATGGCACAGGACAAACATTGAGGCATTTTATTTAATTCAGGCTCTTTCTGCCTATTCTGCAGACCTCTCTCAGCACACTCTGATGACCACTTCTGTTCAGGCCAGAAGATTATTAAGTACAAGCATCCTCACATAGTGTCCTTCATCCAAGTCACTTACCTCCTTCTCCATTGTTCCACCATCACATAAGGTTCCTTCACTCTTTCTTTCTCTTACTTTGAAGAAAATACTTGAAATTCATGTCCCCAAAACCATCACTTGCCTACCGGTATGCATTTGTATCACGATAATTTAAAATCTCTTTTCAACTACATCAAAATTTCTACCTTTGCAATTGCATCCTAGGACCAATATGTATCTGTACAAACAAGCAACATATTCTCCAAACATCTACTGCTATACTACTCAGGCAACAACTCTTGAAGTAAAAGGAAAAAAAAGCTATGCCAAACAAAATATGCAACAAGCAAAGTAAAAGAAGATATTTGCATGTTAGCATTTACTCTATCCAGTAAGCATGGTACTCACTTGGTGCATTCTTCTAAAGACTGTACAAGCATTTGCTGGAAAGAACTTATTTCTTCCAGGTTTCCCATTAAGTATGAAGTATTTGTCAAGGTTAACCTGGAACCAAAGCAAATAAAACATGTTTAGGTTTGCAGCTATTGACTAATTGTACACTATCTATTGCATTAAAAGAAAATGCTTACTGGTTCTTAGATCAAGGACCAGACTGTTTCAGTCAGCAAGCAAATTGAATAAAAGCAATCCCTGCCTCAAGAATCACACAGTTCATAGAGGTAAATTCACATTGACATCAACGTTTTGACCATGTTAACCCTCCCCAATACATGAGAGATCTCAAGCTTAATTTAAAACACAGGACAAACTCACATACTTTTCACTGGCTTGTAATGGCCGCAGGTAGTTTGAAAGCATTGTTTGTAGCTCCTTAGCATATTCATTTTCTGTTTCTAATATATTTTGTAGCACCTACAATAAATGACAATTGCTAATTGGTACTTTTTAAGATATATATCAATACCGGTTTTAAAGTATACTAAAATGTATTTAGCAAAAATACAGAGAAATTTAAATGAGAGTTACTACTTAGAAAAATGGAAATACCATCAAGAAAACACTGAATACTATAGATTTATTAAATTCACAGGGGGAAAAAAAACCCACTACACACAAGATGAGCCATCCTTTATCCATATTTTAAAAAATGATAAGCCAACAGGATTATCACTATACAGTTTGTTGCAAAATTTGAAGTACACAGAGCTTTCTTCCAAAGCCAGGGATAATTCTTCCCCCTATATACTTCTGAACAGTCACAGATCATCAGAGGATGGGAAACACAATAGAAGTTGCAAAAATAAATGAATATTGTAATTTTCTCAGTCTCAAGTTACAATACATTACAACTAATATTGTTAGTGGAGCGTTTAGATGCATTAAATAAAGTTCTAGAACACGTGATCATCAACAGATTACAAAGATCAAGTAGTTTCCAACCTCACTTAGCAATACAATCACCACCATTACATTATATTTAAATAGTGCTGCCTAACCTTACACTAGGATTACACTACCATAAGAAAATTACAATGCCTGGTATAAAATACAGCACACACTTGGGTTTTGGCTGAATACAAATCAAACAAGTAGAATAACCCCAAGTATGTACAGGAAAACATTTTACTGGGCCATTTCTTGGGAGCCTGCTTTAGGACATCCTCCAATATAATCATATCAGGATCTACTGTGCTTTTAGAAGGCAACTTATTTTTTGCCTCCAGAAAGTTATTTAGTAAGAGAATCTTCAGAATTAAATGCAATTTAGTGAACAGAACTGAACTTTGAAAACTTACTGCTATTCACTGGTCATAAGCCACACCACAAACCTCATTTTGTTACATGCCATATTTGTCAAGCCTACAGTAATATCTCATTTCAGCATTTATAGGAACAACTGTAACTGAGTGCATTATTCACTGTTGTAGTCAATACTCTTTCTTAGGAAATAAAAAAGCCATTCATTCCTAAATGCAAACCTGATGAAATAACTTTAAATAGTTCAGTATGTCAATGAAGAATTCACTGTTCCTTTCATTGGTGTCATTGATTCTGCTTATTCTTTGAATGCTTCTATTCATTTGGGGAGAGAGAGAGAGAAACCAATTTTGAGTCCATTCTTTTGTTGCAAGTCTGAATCCTGAACTGAAGATTGAAATGTCTCCATTCTCCGCTAAACACTGTGACAGAAGAATGTCACAGGGAAAGTTATGGCTACTAACTGGGAAATTACAGCACAAAGTACAATATTGGGCACACAAATTTTTAAAAACCTAAGGGATTTTGTTTATACATTTAGAACAGAGAAATAAAATACCTCTGCCAATCATAGCACTAACTAACCCCCATATTACCTTTTACAGACACATAAAACAAAGAAAATAATTCAAATGGTAATATAAAAGTATTTGGCATCCATGAGGTTCAAAACTAAGTGCAAAACCAATCTTTTTCAATATGGTTTTTCCCCTCAACAATTTCCCAGCCCAACGTCATTACACTGGCAGGAAAAATTAGCAGGAAAAAGGAGACTGAAATCCTGGGACAAAACCACAGTTTCCTGATGAAGAACCTAACAGTATTAAAAGACACTGAAAGAAAAACCAACAAATTTGCTAAACATCTTGAAAGACTACTATCCCATTTTCTCAAAGACTCCTTCCATTCTGTGCTATAAAGAGCTGTCTGAAAAGCTTGAAAGAAAACTAGTTTCTTGTTGGACATGCTTCATTATTTTTCTTGTGCTGGTTTGGATTTTTCTTTGAGGATTTCCTTTGCCATATGGAGAACATGGGATTAGAGGAAAAAGACTTAAGGGCAGGAGGAGGTAATAACAAGTAAGCTTAAAGACTAGAATTTAGTCTAAAAGTAACCTGACAACTAGTGGGAAAAGGAAAATTAATGCCACTGTAAATAAAACTATGCTACAAAACCTGTGCAGAGTACCAGATGCACTTATACACTTTTTTTTATTCTGGTAACTATAACAATGTCACACAATACTTGAGATAGACACGGTTACAACAGTCCCCAGAACACATTAAATCCATTATGCTTTCTTTTTAACAAGTACAGTTTTCATTGCATGCAACCTTTTTTTTTTAAACTTCGAATATATTTTTTTTTAAATAATAACCTTGCTTACATAGCTCTAAACACAATTTCTGTGCTATCTTGCATTCTTCCAGCTTGACTTACCTACTTTACTGAGAAGCTATGAGGATTAAACTCTTGGATTGTGCTTTGAAGTGACAAGTAGTCATTACCGCGTCTCAGTATTTTGGCACCAGAAATCCCTTACATTCCTCATATCCACATCTCGTCCGCATGATCTAATAATCACCTTTCTTCCCTTTCCTGCTTTCTGCGCATTCTGGCTGCTGCAAGACCCCATGAGACCTCAAAGACCTTGTTTCCAACTTGTCCAAAGACAACTCCAGCACAACATCTGCACAGAGCCGACCAAGTACCCAAAGAGCAGCACAGAAGTGGCAGCCTTGGAGTCCGTTACACTGATGAAAAGGCAGGCACGGACAACTGAGCTCACACAGTACCAGCTCTCTCAATCACACACAGCATACGAAATTCAATTCATCGTTAACAAGTCTGTCACACAAAACCTCAGGCTTCTCCTTAAGGCCATAGTTACCACCCAAAAGTGGGTTTTAAATTACCTACATGAAGATGATCGCCTTCCAAATCGGTGGCAGAAAAGGCAGAGTTCAGAGATAAACTTGGGCACGATCCTGTAGCATATTCACGTTTATCATAGTAGTATGGCACTTTACCAAAATATCACATAGCTGAGCAAAATTGTGATCAGTATGTAATTTTCCTGGATCACGATAATTTGCATGATGAACTCCTTAAAATAGGCCCTTGAGAGGGGCAATTTAAAGCACTGCACACATATACCATATCTTTGGGGTCCTCAAAAACTCTATATAAAGTTCAGTAGACAACTTGATTCAACTTTAAAAGTATGGCCTCAAAAGGAATGTTTATTTTCTACTACTTCTCAGCACTTAAAAGGAAACAAGGTCATCCAAATAATTGTAACTGTGGAGAAAATTGCCCATTTCTTCACTTGCTTTTAGAACAGCTATCTAATCTTAAAGCAACTGTAAGTGGAGAGAACCTGATTTTATTCCTGCCACAAAGTTATAAACTCTCAAGGGATCTGAAGTAAAGATAAAACTCAGGCCTGCTCTGTCTTCAGGGAATAGCGTGCAACAATACACCCACTTCTGCAGTAATAGGCTACTAAATTACTTCTACATGAAAAATGCTTCATCACAAGTCTGGTTCATATTACACACTACTATAGACTTGTACCATTTTATGGAGGACAAAACTTGAGCATTCTCTACTAACCTGAATTCCTGAGCTAGGCCAAATGTACATACATAACAAATGTCTGTCTTCTCAGCAACAGCTAGTGCAAGGAGCAATTAATTAACCACACTAAGACTAAAAGGCATGTGATTTGTCTCACAAACTCCAGACAGAGCTGTGAATCCACAGAAATAAAGAACATGCTTACAAGGGGGCAAAGAGCAGAGGAAGGTGGTGAAAGCAGTCTCCTTTTACATTAAGTACTTTTCCCTTAGCTCTATCCCTGTCCTCCTCCCGGAAAGGGAGCCTCTTCTGCCACTTGCTGAACTGCCCTTTGATTTTGTCCTCAATCCAACAAATGCACCCTCAGGTGCTGCCTGCACAAAACCGTCCCTAGGGTAAACAGCAATAAATAACCATTGGGACTACAGAGCCTCAGTACAATCCCACATGGGGACAGCTACAACTCACAAATAGCACACAGTCCCAAAGTAGCAGTTACGACTCAAGCTTGGTAGCCAAGAGATCCTTAAACACAGATTTTAACATTTGCTTCTGCATTCGAGCTACATCCTTTCAGCTACCAATTGCCAAAAGTTTTTTTGGAGGTCTTCTGCTTTTTCTTCAACTTTATTATCAGTTCAGACTGATGGACATAGCACAGGGAAGTCCCATGTTGACAGCTTAGGTAATAAGATAGAACAAAAACTCAACTCCAAGTTACTTCAGTGAACAGGTTTGCTGTTTGTCTTATCTACATGTAAAACATGTAAAAATACTACATATTTAATAACAATTGAAATATTTTATAAATACATTGCCATCAGAAGCAAAAAATGTATTTCAAGAAAATCTAAATGTCAACATGTCTAATTTAGGTTTCAGACACCGCAGTACAGTCTTATTTCTCTGAAACAATGGGCATGCTACAGCACAGCCTCATTTTCTACACCAGAAGAATAAAATAAGTTTTTAAAAAAAATAAATTTAGGGGTATTTGCCACACTGTAATAAAAATGTGAAAAGGCAATTAGCCAATTCATTGCAGACAGAAGTAAGAACATCAGTCTAGGGTCAGTTCTGTAATTTACAACATGCCTGTATATTATTAAGAACTAATTACATTCACCCTCTGCGTTGTCATTGACAGTTACTAAGTAACTAGCAGTCAAAACAGTTGGCATCTCATTACATCAGGTTAATTGTAGCAAGAAAGTTGCACCTGAGCAAGATGAAAAATAAACTAATCTTAAGAGGAGGTCTATAATGGTCAGTAGGGTTTGGGGGGCTTTCTTTGTTTGTTTTTTAAGTAAACTACTTTAAAAGCCAGCCACAGCTGTATTTCCCAAAGTATAGTAGCTTGAGCCTCCATGATTAGAACAGGTTATCAGGGAACAATTATAAAAACCACGCAGACCAAAGGTGATATTTCAATAGTGCAGGCTATAATTTAGGTGCCTGAACAAATTCACCATCTCCTTTCTCTTATTTTCACTTAAGTACACTTCCACTTCTCAAATTTGCATTCACACACTACAATAACATAAAGAAACTAAAACAAATCACTGCAAAGAGATCCAATGAAAACAAAAACAAATAAAATCAATCTGCTATTTTGTTACTGGATATACCATAGCAAGATCATTACTTCCAGCAGGTTGAGGGAAGGGTTTGCCTGCACAGATACTCTGCATTGTGACCAGCAGTTGCAGTAGCCAAAGAACTGCAGCTCCTGACAAAGGCAGGAATGGAGCCAGATGGAGGAGCAGGTTTCTTCTCAGCTTTCAATTGCGGACTACAGACAAAATAGCTCTGTTCTTCCAGGTGCTATTCACACCACAACCACACAAGACGAAACCAAAAAATTATGCTTTATGATCCTTTTTAAAAACTGATATATAAAATGAAAACCCATGACTGCTGCTTGGAAGAAAAGGGAAAGAAAAGTTGTGGTTTGGTTTTACACCAGCAGGGAGCAGTGCTTAACAAAAACAGTAAGATGCTTTTTTGCTTCCCAATGTATCTACCCAATAAGTAAATGATTCTCAACGTGGTTACAACACTCTTCAAGACAGACTTGGGTATGTTTCTTACATGCTTCTACTAAAGATGTCTGAGTACCAGGTGACAGATTCCTGGGAGTGTGCTAAAGGCTCACTCCACCTGTACTGCCTTGCTATGAAATCTATCCACTGGTATAATGGAGAGGTTCTTTAAATTAACAACAGAGTTGATTTGCAATCATGACTACAAAGTAAGAAAAGTGAACATTTTGAAGCTCCTATTCAACAAAAAGGACAAAAATACACTTAATCAATTTAACACAGCAGAATTCCCATATTTCACAGATTGGAGAGTATTGATGGCACATGTGGGGGATGGGAGAGAAAGGAAATTAACAACTAGCAAAGCAAGTAAAATGATCATAATACTACATAACACCAATCATTCAGTTACTTCAGACTCTAATTCTTGTACCATGTTTAAGAATCCACATATGTGATATTCTATTAAACTAATAATAATCTTGTTTATATGAGAAGCCACTAATACCCCCATAGTTTTGGCACTTCCTGGCAAGACTGTCTTTTCTTTGTGCAGATAAGAACATTTAGTTAAATGACATTCTACTGTATATAACAGCTCACATAAAGGAAAAAATGATCACTCACCACATTATAATAACTTTTGTTAATTGCAGATGTATCAAAGCCTTTAGGTGGACTCTTCAATGTACCTGATTTGGGGGAGACTGGTTTTTCTGAAATATAAGATATTTTGAGGTCAATGGGGTGCAATTTCACAGCTCAACACTAGAGGTCAAACAAACTGCTTTAAAATATTTATCAAGTTACAGTGAAACCGGTGCTTCACTGAGAAACATACACAACTGTAGTTGAAATTACTGGTAAAGAATCAATATGTTCACAATGAATGAAACTCCAGCCTCATTGAAGGCAAGCAGAAAAACCCCCATTCTTCTTCCTAGAACTAAAAAGTCAGTTAATAAAATTTGCTTTTCCAATCTATTTTTTAAATAAAAGATGCTGTCATAGACTGCAATTTTAAAAACAAACAAGCAAAAAATAAAGCCAGTAACAGGCATTTCCAAACCATATACGCACTTTTAAACAAAAGTAGTATTAAGTTTTGATATAAATTTAATGAACTCTGTTAAAGCATGTGACCAATTAAAAACTGAACACTCCAGAGGCGAGACATGACATTCAATCTCAAAACAGAGCTTCAATACATTGTATTAGTGAAGTGACTTACCTTATGCCCAGAAAGTCATGTTTTAAAACAAATTATCTTTTGCTATTAATGAAGCATAGAATAAAAATGCTTATGCATTTGAGAACAGGGTTCTTCATAACAATAAATCTTTCCTATAACCCACAGGGAATCTATCCCTCAGTAATGAATGCTCTTTCTAGAAGGACAACATTAATCTGCAAGATCAAAACAGTCCTGAGAGTTAGCCAAGTGCTGGCCAAGAACAGAGAGGCAGAGAAAACAAACTCCTAAAGCCTTGCCTTCCACCACCACCACTCCTCAAAGTCAATTACAGAGGAACAAACATGAAGTGAGAGAAAATCAAAAGCAACATGCTGTATGCTGCAGAACCAGCAAGACTTACAGCATCTCTTTTTGATCTCTCACACTTGACTGTGCACTCAACCAACTGACAATGCTCGTGAAACTATGTCTATCAAGACATTTTGGTGTTTTGGTTTGTCTATTTTTGTATATTTTTAAATAATGAGGCTTGTTTAATATGCAAATGTCAAAGAAGCATTTTCGTAACTTGCATACAGAGCAAATTGTCAACTGAACTGCCCTAAACAAAACCATCACCAAAACATACCTAAGGAAGGCTCTACCTTTATTTTAAAAGCAAGCTCCTGTTTCAAACACATTTTAATAAAGATACATGAATAATTTAACTCTAGTTTACCTGATACCTCAGGCTAAGAATAAATTATGCAAGTCTCAAACATCTTTCCAGGAAAAGCCCAGTCAGCCAAGCTAAGGGCCAGCTATGGAAAATTCCCATGGACAGCAGAGCTGATCAGGGAAGCACCACCATAAGCAGAACAATCCCTGTGGTACCAGGCTCTCCTGAGCAATTTAGGGTTTCCTCAGGCTCCCGGCTTCAGCCCATGGATGATGCCATCTCAAAAGCTGCCTCCAGGTGCAGGTCACCCTTTTATCTCCCTTTCAGCTCATTTCATACCAGGACAGCCTGGCAGGCCAGCAGCTTTAGCTAACAGCCCATGAAGAGCAGCTCAGGCCCCATGAGCAGACAAATGCAAGTATCTAAGGGGATTTGCTCTGTATTGCACTGGAACTCCTCTCAAATAAGCTAATCTAAAAATAAAATATAGTCTTAAAACTGCCAAACATGAGCAAAGAAAAAAAAAATTCTCATTACCGTATTCAGGGATGACAGTAAAACCCTTCTGGTTAATATTCCCTGCCTACCCACCCCATGTCAGATCTAAGCTGACACACAGCACAAAAACTATTAGACCCAGCAGTTATCCAGCTGGGAACACTGATGCTTTCAGCCACCAGCCTTGCAACACATACATGCTCTGCTATACAGCCAAGTAATTCCAAATGACAGGACTCCTCCCATCCCCTTAGAACGAAGCTGTAAACTCAAGCAGATTTGCCATCAAACACTCAGTGTGAAAGAACCTAAAATCATGTCACATATGTATGGCTACTCATTTATATATTCATCTATAATGCTACTCTATATGGGACAATTAAAATCCTTTTCTTTGTATTGAATGATGAAAATTATATCATTCCTGCAAACCTGGTAATTTGCTTTCATTCTCTGTGGAAGCTCTTGGACTTATCCTACAAATTATAGTGACTCTCACGTTCACTAAATACCTAAAGGTTTCTTAATCAAGCCCCAAAAAGCATGAAAGGAAAAACCAGAGTTATTTAAGGATAAAAGTAAATACTTGTCACAGGATTTTTTATAACACAGATGTCTTGAAAGGAGGAACAAGAGTTATTTCAGGATAAAGGTAAATACTTGTCACTGAATTTATCATAATACAGATGGCTGACCATGGAATTCTGGCTATCTTAAAAGGTCCAAAAATACCTCTCTTCCCTTAAGCTGCTAAAGAAAGTGGGAGATTTTTTTGCTGAAACATATAGTCATTTATATTGCCAGCTGTTCAGCTGATTCAGTTATCCAGAGACACTCACATGACCAAATTTAGATTTAAAGACAGGACAGAAAAAAAGAATCACACATTCATATCATTTTGTCCAAACAGTCATAATCAACATTTAGCTTTTAAAATGTAGAGGCCATTTCTATTGCAGAAACACAGAATCAGACACAGCAAATTAGTCCAGCTGTCTATCATGTCTGGTATTCTGCCTCCAAGCAGTGCCTTGCTTCATAAGGAGGAATAAGAAACAGTCTTGTTGCAATTAGCTTATTGCACAATGCATTACACAGAAGAAAATACTGATCTTGCACATCAGAAATCATTTTGTTTATGCGAAGTGTCATTTACTGTTATCCTTGGTAATAGAACATTGGAGAATTTTGCAAACAAAGCATATTTCATTAAACATTTCAAGGAGGTACCACCCCCACTCAGCACACTACGTCTTTATAAATCCACAGATTTTAGAAACATCAGCAAAACCCTGGCACCTTGCCCACTCCACAGAGGCTCTATTCCTCAAAGCCCTGGAAGACAGTGACCTGAGCCAGACAGCAGCTTTTCCTACACAGAAGACCCTTCCATCTCCCCACTTTTCTCCCAGCCACAAGGTGTATCCCTTATATTAACACTGAAAGCACAGTGAAAACGGCTCAGGGTGTGATCAAGTCCAAAGCTGGCAGGCATCTGCTCAAGTATGGGGAGAGCTGGTATCCTGCTGGTGACTGAAACCAAGAATCAAGCTACCACCATCTTTCTTGTGATCAAAGCATCACATTCAACTGCCCTCTGCCACATTGTCTAGTGGCTAGTGATAAACCAGACGGACTTAACAGATCATCTTCAGGTAGAGAATGAGGGTAGCACAAGGCTTTTTAACATTACTCTTCCAGCAAATAATTATCCTCAGTGGAAGCAACTGCTTTTATAACTTTTCCCTAAGTAGTACATTAAATGCCACATACTCCCTAAAAGAAGTTATCTTGCTCTTTACAAATGTCTATTTATTGGCTGTAAGAAGACAGTTTTCCCAATCCTTCCCAATATTTTGTTTCTTTCTATTTTAAATTTACATGCCTTCAAATGAATTGACATTCCAACATTCTCTCTCTTCTGTCATGTCTTCAAGTTTATGGCATGTTCACTTTCATGCAACATTGTACTTCTACTTACCAGAGTTCTAACAACTACCAACACTTCTGCCCCAATGGTATTCACTGGTCCCAACTCCTATTTTATTGATGTCTGCAGAGTTGACAGGAGAACACAATAATCCTCTGAGTGTTCATGGCCAGGGAGAGAAAAAAACTAACATTCTTCATGGGGTTTTAGTTATTTTTTTCTTTTCCTTTTTTTTATTTTCCAAAGCCAAAAGTGTAATTTCTCCTTCCCTCACTCACCTCAGGATGGAAACAGCTGACAGTCTACTCCTCCACTATATTCTGACCTTTTCCCCACAATGATTTTGGTTCTTTAATGTCCAACCAAAAGAAACACCATCACTAATTCGCACTGGATCTGATACTAACAACTGTCAAGAAAGTATAATGGAGGACAAGTCAGTAACATTAATTTCTGCAAAGAATTAAAATATATTTTGTGACATATCAAATATAGTTTTTACAAAGCTATATTCCCTCCTGTGTAATCTCTTGCCATTTAAAGGGATTATGTTTGGATAAAGCTCAGTAACTGATGATGTGATTTTTTAAAAAAAAAATCTGATTCACTTCTGGCAGTAGCTAAGCAAGTACATTCCATTCTTTTCACTGCAAGGGAACCCTCAAAACTAGGTCTCCAAATCTCTCTAACTACCATGTGAGACAGAAGCAGCACTGTCAGAGAAAGACTCTACCTACACCTTCACCCCTTCCCTCTTCCATTTTATGTAAGCAAAAACAACCTCAATAAGGCCACACTGTCAAGTACCTTAACAAGTTTACACATTATTTTTTACCCTCTGTTACATGTAACAGTAGAGGAGGATAAAAGCAAAATCCTTTCATTTCAAAGTAATTCCTGACTAGTGATCAAAGAACATTTAAAAATATAACATGTTAAAGGATTCGAAAATTGAAATGAAAACACAGGCACAGGGGGGAGAGAGAAATCGACCTTTTTTTGAAACTCACAGTGTAGGCACACACCTGAATAGAAAATTATTTCTCTAAAAATATTTACATGTTTGATCATAACTATCACAACTTGAAACAAATCCTCTTTTTCCCCTTGGGTCAGGGAGTGAGACAGAATAAATGCACACTTAAAAGCAAAATAAAACCAGTTTTCCATCTCAACCAAATTTATTTTCCCCCAAAATCATCATTGTCCAGCCTAAGAAAATGAGATGCTGTGCTTTGCTCAATAATCTCAGCTGTATCCTACAATCATTCATAGCTCACCTCATACATGTAATTAGCATCGTGTGCTAACTCCTATCACTCAGGCACAGCTAAACAAACAAGCTAAACCAGGGCACAACCACTGTGAGATACCTTATCACATGATATGCTCTGCTGGTGTAATTTATGTAATGCAGCTTACTTCTGAACTCTTTAAGAAATCTATGTGGGTAAAGAAAGTTCCACTGCCACACCTCTTTCTTCCCTCCCTTGAATATATCACTTCAGAGCCACCATAAAAAGCTAAGACTACATATCTACAGTTTCTTCCACTCTAGAGGATTTTACAATCTATTCATCCAAACATCTAATACCTATGAAGTTTGAGAGAATTAAAAACACACATCCATAAATAATTTCACTCATTTCTTCTTTTACTCCACTTGCAGAAGTCAGGTTACAGCAGACTGAGGAGATTTAATTTAGTGAAACCCAGGAGTTTATTTAGTCATGTCCTGGGAACTCTCCATAGAACACATCATCCTATACAGAGTTTCTAACTATATACAGTATCTTCAGCTACATTTCAGAGAAGAAAAGTGTAGAGTCCTACTGCCAATGCCAGAACATTTTACAGAGTATTTGGAAAACAGATGAGATGTCCAGGATGAACATTTTTTTCACAGAGACCTTAATCAAAAGTGTGTATTTCAACAATCCCATCTCGATTTTTTTTTTTTTAAATCAATCTATTTTACACTGACAGAAAACACATTTTGAATTTGAGCTAGCAAGATTGCAAGTTCTCCTAACTATTTTTAAAATACATAAACAAAAAAAAGGAACTTATCTATTTCAACCTCATGCTTAAGGCACAAAGACACTTAAAATACTTTTGAATTAGGAAAATCCTCAAGTGAGGTATATATATTTACTAGGAAATCAAGAAAAATGGACAGTGTAAGATTATCAACTCAAGAAATGCCAACTCTAATGAAGGCAAACTCAGAAGAGCAGGGACATGGGATGGCAACAGAAAGTACATATAAACTAAGTGAAGCTTCTCATGAACACCCACCTATTCAAATAATGTCAGAATTTGTAACAAACAGCATTACATCCTTGTTTCAACAAGGACAGCAGAACAAAGTCCAGCAGTGGAACACAGTAGTGATGCATTTAGATACAGAAGGGAAGAGATTTCCAGAAAAGCCCTCTCTCTAGATCAACAATACCCATAAAGCAAAACTCAGTTGAGAACAGAAATATTCATAACAGGTTTCATGGAAACAACCAATAAAATAAAAAAGAGAATGCAGAAAAATTACAACAATGGACTTCAAGTAAGAAGAATTCAGTAAACTTAAAAATACGGGTAAAAAAAGAAGTCCCACTAGTAACAACATAAGCAGAAAAGGCTCATAAAAATGAGAATTCCTTTAAAAATTAGCAGCATGTCAAAAAAAGATGAGAAAAAGTGGATGCAAACTGACACGGAGCAAATATCAAATATATACACTGACCACAAACACACAAAAAGAAGCAAAAGTAAGCAGCAGAAATCGGCTCACCATTTAAAACACAACTAACATGATCATGAGGGTAGTAGCAACAAAGCATTTCACAGCATGCATACATATATGAAGGGATAAAGCTAATCTGCAACTCCATTAGCTGCAGTTACTAACACACTAAGAAGCTCTTGGTATGTCATGCTTCCTTCTACCACACCCCATCCTCCTCATAAAAAAGTAAGCTTCAGACAACTCCAACATATACCCACAAATGGACAGAAGCAGGTTAAAATTACCATTTTGATAAATCACACAGTACCTGTTGTACTGATTTGATAGTAAGAGAACTAGCTATACATCCATATCTGAAACCAGAGTGGACAAGTGAAGTTCCATAAAGTACTGGGAAAAGCCAACACAGTAATTTTAAAACGGAGGAGGAAAGCAGAGAAAGCTAGTGAGCGACTGCTCCAGCATTTCAACTTTGTAATACTCAATGAATAAGTTGCTTGAGAAAAGCACAGGCACAAACAGAAGAAACTTCCATAGAAGAAACTGAACATATGAGACAGCAGTCCAAGAATTCAAGTCTTGCAGAAGCCAGAAGAGATGAACTGATGTGCCAGAAAGAATACACCTACAAACTGGAGGGAAAAGGACTTGGAAGAAAATTCTTCTGAGGGCGAGAAGTGAAAGCAAAAGCCATGCCAGCCCCAAGGATCAGACAGGGTTGCAAGGAGTCACAAGTAGCAGACTGCACTTGGTACTAACCTTGGCACTACAGCTTGTCCCTTCCTACTCAGAAGAGTTACTTTACCCAAGTGCAGTGTTCTTAATAAAACAAGAAAGAACCACTTCATTCTAGTTACTGGCAACTTCTGGTTCTTGCATGTTCACAGTTACAGCATTTCTATTCTGGAGCTGAATTGCCTACCCAGGTTCCATGAGTTGGAAGAGAAAAACTGATGAAATCCAAACAAAATCTCTGCACAGTAATTTGAATGAACAACAATGAGACAGGAGGATCATCATGGCTGTTGCTGCAACACTACAAACCAGAAACAGGCTTCAATAATTGTTTCTCTAAAGATCATTAAAGCCAAGTCTTACATTGTGACTATGGCAGGGAGAAGCTGTGTGAAAAGGACAGTGAAGCTACAGATCTAAGCCTAGCATTTTGCAGCAACACACTGGAGATACTAAATCATGGAAGAAAATGAAAGGATGCAACCGAAGAAGAAAAGCTAAATTTAAAAATTGACTTTTGCTCCCATAACCTCACTGCAATCAGGCATATGAACAGCTGCCTCATAATGGGAAGGGGGGAAGGAAACAGCTATGCCAAAGACTGTAGGATGGACCCAAAAGATGTGTTTTCACTGGAGTTGTAACAAAGGAAACAGTGGTAAAGCCTTCCAGAGACCCTGGGTAATTTCATCCTACCAGGCTTATCCCTAATCTCTGAAAATAAGCCAAGACAAGGAAAGGCATGGGGTAAAAAAAAAAAAAAAGGAAATAAAGGAGACAGAGAAGTTATGTCACCCACAGCAAAGTCCTAGTGGATTAAAAAGGAATGTTACTTCTGATATTAAGATGACATTTACTGAAGGAACATTGTATGAAGTTCAAAATAAAACTTCAGTGGAAGGATGAAACCCGTATCAAGAAAAGCTAAAGGCACATGAACAAGAAATAAAACAAAACATCATAAATATATTATCCTTCAAAAGTAGATTTTGATAGAATTGGGTTTCTTTCCTGCAGTTGTTTACTTCTAAGTAATGGGACGTGTTGAATAAATTTTTGTTTGGTTCCGGGATTTTTTCCTTGCTCATTTTTTTGGTTTTTGTAGAAAATCTCTCACTATTTAAACCCAAAGCACCAATTCAAAGTCTGTCAGCATCTGAGACAAAATCCAATAATCTAGGAATTCAGACCAAGGAAGTGAGAGCAGCCCAAATGTGACAGACAGAATGGGCTATCTTCTGCACACTTACTGCTCCATCCAGAAACTACTCCATACAGTGAACTGGAGTGGGGAAGTATGAGCCCCTGAACATTAATCATTGCTGTGAATAACATTCAGTAAATAAAATCAAGCTCAAACAAAAAGCATTAGAAGTTTTAATGACTCAAGCAACCATCTACCTCTACCCAAAGCAAGAATTTCTGCAAATATGCTCTTTCCTTCAAAACTCACCATTTGATTTAATTTCTCGTACGTAGTTACTTGGAAACCACCCTGTTTTTCCATTTAAAGTTCCTTCCCACCAGCCTCCTTCTTCCACTCTTGTAACATGAATAATATCGCCTTTTGAGAAAGAAAGTTCATCTTCATTTGTCTGCTGAAAATTAAATTTGGCTCTCACCACCAACTGATGGTTGCCGTTATCTGTCATGTCCTAGTAAGAGAAAACAAAGAATAAAATTATCATTGGAGACTTAGTATTTCCACAAGCAAAACAGAAATATCCATTAAATGGAAACAGCCTTTCCTCCACACACAACAGTCCCCACACATTTTTACTCAAAAGCCTTTTTAAGGAGTGATTTGGCATTTCCAGTATTTCTGTCGTTTTTAATCTATAGATGTTTATCAGCCATGGAAGTATATATTTTACTTATTACAGCCCCTTCAAATCAGAAGAAGTTAACACAGCTAGAAGGAGAATAATTATTCCTCTCACAAAAAAATAAAGAAAACATACATTCTGTAACTAGCATAAATTTAAACTGCCTTTAACAACTACAAAGAAACAAAGGCTTTACAGAGTTCTTTTTCCTAATTTAGAGCTTTAGAGAGTTTTTTTCCTAAAATTCTCTGTGCTGCAAGGAAGGAGAAACTGAGTTTGGTTTAATGTAATTCTGGATATATTGAGGGTTTGCAGCTCAAAACCTTTTCTTTTCTTTTTTCCTGAAACAGATCAGGTTGGCTTCCACAGCTGAAGGTACAAGTCTCCATGGCCTGCTAATGAAGGAGTGGTCTTTCACAAAACCTATGAAAGAGTTATGCAACTCACCTTGATTAAGTACTCCCAAATCATTTCTCTCAAAGTTAGCAAAGCTGGAAGCCTGCAGCAGTCAGACTTGCAGTTGTCCATACACACTATGCATGCATGCTCATCCCCTATCACAGATGTGAAGGCAGACTATCACTCTGTCCTAACAACTGAATGTTCTTAGAAGTACCTAATAAATCTTTCAAATTAATGATTTTCAAATTCAGCATTTTGTCCTTGGAGGTCAGTTTTGAGTATCTGCACCACTCAAGCATTTCATGAGAATTTGGGCAAACCTTTATGCTAAAGAAGTGCAATACATGGACAACTTTAAAAATATTGCACTGGAACTGAGAGAACAGCACAACTCATGTTTGTCTCTATCATAATTAAGGATCAATACCTGCACAATTAAAATAGTAGCTTGGTGAGAAAACAATTGTGTAAGCAGTCCTAGTCAGCTATCCAGGTAGAAGAATTCCACCTGTTGAGTTGAGGTGATGAAAAGACTGCATGTTGTCAACAGGATCTTACAACATGTCAGCTTGATTCATAACTCCAGCAATCATGTTGTTGTATCACAACTCAATAAGACTCTCATCAGAGTTGGCAGCTGAGAAACTACAGGAAAATGAGGGCAAACAAAACTTTGAAAACATGCAGAAAGCCTCAAGATAGTATAAGTCCCAGAGTTTGACAATTGGATTAATACATTTTCAAACAAGTGCTTCTGCCTTAGTCCTCTACTTGTACATTATGTACTTTCATCCTCTCTGCTCAATAATAAAAAATGTTTTGGTTTAGTAAACAGTAAAAAGCCACAAAATAAGCAGAAACATTGCAGTGAGATCAACTACAAACCCTATCTTCTGCCAGTCAGAGAGGAAGAATCCAGTCTTGTTGAGAAGGGTTCCAAACAGTTCACCTACACCAACAAAACCAAACCAGAAATTTCCTGGCTTTGGCCACTAGCTCTTTTTTCCTCCTTCTTGTACTTCTCTGCTCTAACTTTGCACAGAGCAACTCAGATCAACAAAGTGATAGAAATACTGAAAACTCTGATTACTTCAGAGATCCAGCTAACAGCTAGTCCAACCAACTGCTGCATCTGCAAAACTGAGTGGGCTGTGAACAGCAGAACAGAAGCCCAAATTAATGGCCTAGGGCAAACACTTGCACAGGCTCTGTTACCAGAGAAAACACACTACACCACACCTAAGAAAGCCACGGATAGAGCAACTTTCATTAGGGATCCGAACTCTCCTTGCAAACCTTCAGTGACTAAAAAGATGTTTTATCACAGTTTCCACGAGGTATGCAGCCCTGATTTCAGTTGTACTATAAAACAATGGACCATACGACTCAGTTACCTGAAGGCAAGTTGAAGGATCAACCTTGAAATATTACAGAAAACAGGAACAACTATCACTACTGCCAATATTAGAAGTATCACCTTCACAGAGATTTGAATAACCTTCAATCATCACCCCTAAACTCAGAGAAAATGAGATTTTTGCCTTTGGAAAAGCAAGACTTACACTGAAAAGAAAAACATAAATCTGGGAAGATACTGTCTATGCAGACAACATAGAGCACTAAAGGAGGGAAAAAAAGTTTGAAGTTCACAAAAAAAGCTGCATGTATTTTGAAACATCATATGAAAAGCTGCAAAAACAAACTCACAGGCTAAAAATACGGACCTGAAAAGGAAGAAACAGTTACTCTGATACATTATAATTTACTTATAAAACTCATTAAAAAAAAAAAAAAGAAAGGGAGAAGAAAAAAAATAAATCCCACCACAGCATATTTCACTCTTCCAGAACTTACCAAACTCCGATACTGTCCCTGAAAGAGTTTTGAAGTTCTACTGTGTGAAGACTGGGATCCCAAAGAATCAAAGGATTTTATCCGATGAGATGAGGGACGTGCACATACAGAGTCACTGCCCAGCCCTATGTCTGTAGGAGGATAGGGAAAAAAAGTAAATATCAGAGTTTTAAAAATTTGCATCAGTAACTTCTGCCTACCTCTGTAAAATCCCCATGCTTCAAGCAGATTTGATGTTCCTGCAGTTACCCAGTAACTGAGGATTTAAAAAATGATAGCAATAAATGATCTAAAATCCTGAGACATCAACAATTTCTTCCCCACACAGACAAGAAAACAACTTGGCCTGTTTAGAGGGAGGAGGTTAGGATTGTATTTCTACTCACGACCAGTCTATTTAAAGGTAATTAACCAGCATCATTTTAGCTAGTAGCCAAGAATTTTGAATGCATAAAATGTGCTTGAAGTGAAGCCAGCCACATCTGTTTCTTAGCTCTACCCACAGCCCCCCATCTTCTTCTCAATTAAAACATTCCTTCCACTGTCTTTTTTCCTACATTCCTTTGCTTCATCCCACTTTTTTTTGCCAACTAAGCTATTTTCTCTTCTTTGCAGGGAGGACTAGGAATAGAAGAAAGGAAAATGCTGCTTCCCAAATAAACAAAACCCTCCCAAAACATTTCCCCTCTTCCATTTGTCTCTCCAATGAGAAGCACACCCATGTGATATATTCACCTGAAGGGCTGTGAGCCATTAGGGGCTGCTGGGGTCCCTTGTGGGTGGGAGGCACTGAGGGCAGGGTTCATCCCACCATCCCAGCCAGGAGTGGGGCAGCTGGGGGCAGCAGGGCAGCCTCAGCCCTGGACACTGGCTGGCACCTCCCTAGCAAGGGATGTTGCCAGCCAGCAAGGGGGGTGTGTCCTGTGGCTTAGTGAGCCACTGCCAGCCAGGGGCTACACCAAAAGCAGCTCTCAAGGGCCAGGTTCAGTGCTGGCTGCAGCCTCCTTCCTCTAACCCACCGCTCCAGAGATTTAATACTTCGATGGAATGAAAACCCACAGAAGTCTTTTGTCAGTAATCATGCCCATTGCTCACATTCCTCATATAGGAAAGCCTATTTCAGAAGCCCCTGTGTATGCCTGAAATCCTTGCAGGCCCACATGGGGATCTAAAAGCTATCTTGCAGTACTAGAGCAGAGAGATAGAGTCTAAAATGCCTCCTACACAATTACCCAGTTAATGAAAATTGTTTGGAAGGACAAGAAGGTTTATGCTTGCTCCTAGGGATTAAACAACACCACAGTTTGCATGTGGTTTTGAATTTTGGTTTCCATACCACCACCACATGCTCCTACCATGAAAGGGATCAGCCCAGATCCCTTCTAACCAACTGCAGCTACAGCTTTTTGACATGGGCATTAATCCATAGACATCTGGACACAACAGCCACACTTTTTCTCCACTTTAATCCCAACAAAGGCAGCAATGGCCAATGTACAGTAGTTCTAAAAATGTACTGCACTGGTTTGCATTTGCACTTACTGCCTCTTATCTCAAGTGTATCTCTAACTTGTCTAAAGAGCTTCAAAGAAGTCAATGGTATTACTCCATGTTCATTCATTAAAACTAATATTTGGTTGCAAAACTTAATTTTAAGGGGTGCTTTCTAATGCAAGGGAAAAAGAAGCCACCAAAACCACAAAATCTCTCTTGAAACAGACCAGAGAAGTATTATAAATATTAAAAGATACTTATCTCATTAGTATTAAATGAAGCCACACTTACGCATCACTGATTTTTCTATCACCTTTCTATTCTTCCTTGCACAAAAAAATGACACATATGGCTCAGTTTTAGACTCTCTCTCAGACTCTGACCTGATGACCAGTACTGAAGCTTACTGCTGATGGTGGAACATGAAAAAACCAGAAGGGCCAATGTTAACATTTCTTCACTATCCCAGGGTCCAGTTGGCATAATTTAGCACAGCCTCACACTACAATGATGGATGGACCCCTCTCACCTGTCTTATTTCTATAGCTCTCTTTCCCCTCCCACCAAAGAACTTGAGGCGAGTGGTTCATGACTTCTAGCTGCTAAATGAATGAAATATGTGGCTTAAGGGATCAAAGCATTGGATATCCTTTTGTTATGGCCAAGAAAGGTTAGCATTGGGCAATGTAGGCTGGGGAGGGCAAAAATGTTGCCAAACTGTTCAAATGGGAGAATGACAGAATGGAGCTGAAGTCACATTTAGTATTTCAAACTTGAAGGAAGAAAAAGAAAAACACCCTAAAAAAAGACCCTTTTTCTAAATTGCTTGCCTCAGCTTAAAGGCTTAGCCTTAGCTCTACCACAGAGCTCCCCTCTGCAGAAGACATGACTGGAAAACCCAGAGCCACTGCAAAGATTTAAAAACATGAACTTCAACAAAAGCTATTTTAAAATGCTGAATATGTTCACCCCATCATGGGTACAGCACAGGGATAAATATACACTGATGCATGGTGAAAGTGGCAACAAGCCAGCACAGGAGAGGGCAGTCCACTTACCTGCAGTCACCTTATTTAAAGCCACAAGAGAGCTAAGAACTTTGCTGAAATTCTGTCCCTGATACAGGTCATTTGCATCAAAAGTCTGAAAAGAAACCCAAAAACATGTAGTTAAGTCATAGAAACAAGCCTTTAAGCTTGTACATACAAAACCACAACTGCAGAAGCTATTGCGTGCTCAAGATATCAGTCTTTTAGTGGCTGCTATGAATCAGTAAAACTGTGGGGTTTTTTTCCTCCTTAAAAAAGAGGTAAAAAACCCCAACAAACTATGACACTTAAATGGAAAGATAATACAGCAACAGCTGCATTTGAAAAAACCTGAAGAACAGAGAAAGTAAAAATACCAAGTGTCATTTAAGTTAGAAGAAAGTTCAATAAAACAAGTATCAGAAGTTTTCCTAAGACATTTTGGCCAAAAAAAAGTTACTGGGTATCATTACTCTTGGCATACTCTTCTTTTTCTGTAGCCATGCACAGGCATTGCACCTGATTTTTCATTATGAACTTTGAAAATAACTACAAATACTTTAAGAAGTAGTACAGCCTACATGCTATCTCTTCACAAGACACAGAGGAAAGCAGCATTCCTGAACATTAATACATTTTTAAAATAATTAAATTGCTGGATAAGTTAGATCAAGGATGAGGTTTGGGAAAGGGATGGATGAAAGGAAAGATTTACTTTATTATTATTTTTTAACTGCGGTAAGGAGATCCAAACCTTGAACTATCTTGCAGAAAACACTCCAGCAACTTTCAAGCACTGGGTGATGACATTTACCATATGGATTTTTTTTTTAAAAGAGGACATTTTTTAAAAAAGGAAAAAAATCCCACAAACACCCATATTTGCCTGAGGTAATGGAAACACTCATCCAAAGTCTCATGAAAATAGCTCTTGCAATAGATTCTGCATAGGTTGAAAGGACTCACAGTACTCCTTTGTGCAAGACTAGAAAGCTGACAAAAAAGACAGCTGCTACAGTTCTTCCAACTGATTTAAGAAACAGAGATTTAGTTTTCTGCAGTGTAGCAGCTTCTATCTAAAAGTCAACAAAAACCTGTCCACTTTCCTGATAACAGACCCATCCCACAGACACTATCAGAAAGTCCTTACCCCAGAAAACAGCCTTCACAGACAGGAGAGGAAAAACTCATAATCCCAGGGGAGAAGCGAGAAAGGAACAAAGAAAGGCTAGTTTAGCCCAAGAGAAGTGAAAATGTTAACAAAAGCTATGAAAGTAACCACAGAAGGGGCTGCCAGACCAGTTCTGACTGGTGATGTAATATCACAGGATAGGTAGAACAGACTTAGGAAACATTTAATGACTGTGTCAGTCAGTTAAAAACAAACACAAGCCCCTCCCAATGCATCCACAGCATTTGAAGTACCTGCATACATTAACATGCTCATTTCTCCCCCCCTCAAAATGAGCATCATCCCTGGTCCCAGAAAGCAGCAGTTCTAGCTGGGCTGTACAGCTAGAACATCCCTCCAACATCCCTCCAGCTCGAGTAGCATTTACACAGCTCAGAAAAGCAACACCACACAACACACACAGCATCAAGCAGTCAGAACCACACAGCAGTACACTCCAAGCAGTTATTGCTCACATAAATTAAGTCAAATAACTATTTCAACAAGTTTCACTGGACTACAGATAATTGAAAAATACTTCTCTTAGTTATTTGAAGCTGTAAGGAATAAGGAGAGGCACCAGGGAATTGCCTAGATGTGAATTTTGTAAGGCTATCCCTCAAACACAAGGAATATTAAAAGACTGTGTACACAACAAAGACATTAAGGAAATAAAAAAAATAATCTGATTCAACAAAAAGACGTGATAGCTTTTCTTAACAACATAAATTATAAAGTCAAAGGCAGGCTGGGGATCAGCTTAACCACTGCTCAAACTGGGGAAAAAAAATAAGCTGCTATGGAACAAGAAAGTATTAAGAGCATGAAATCTCCACTGCTACTACACACTTACTGTGGTAGGTTTTAAACAAGCAAACTTGAAGTGTGAACTGAATCACAAAAGCCTATCCCTGATCCTAAAAAAATTAAATACACAAGACAGGTGCTCATGCAGAAACCAGAACTGGATCAGAAAGGGACAACAAGGGAGAAAGCGAATGACTAAGAAAGGAAACATTTTTAAAAAAGGTTAAAAATTATAGCTTAAACTTAAAAAACCTTAAAACAACCCAACCCTAAATCCATTTTAAGCTCACCTTCATTCTGGATTCTGATAGAGCCAAGAGCTCTCCAAAGTCAGGCTAAGTTGAGAACAAAAGGTTGAGAGGAAGCCTCGTTTCCTGCTACGCTCAGACTATAGGGGATACCAAGAACAATTTGATTGGATCATCCCAACACGTATAGTGCCATAAAAAACCTGTATCCAGGACATGCATCCCGTCTGCTCCACAGGAAACAACACAATGGGAGGATGCAAGAAACATTTGCTTCCTTGTGATTCTACATGAAGCAATTCTGACAGGAAGCCACCCTCAGCAGCTCATGGCCAGTATGTTCAGCAGCAGCTGACAATAAAGGGGGAGGGGGACATGACACCCTCCTGAGGGGTCTTCTTTTAACATAGAAAATGTTCAAGAAATAACTAACGTAGGGAAGTAAAAGAGGAGGGAAATATCAGAAGTGTTCTAAAGTTTTGAGGCCAATTATTGATTATAAAACTCTTATCTCAAAAAAAACAAAACAAAACAAAAAAACCCCACAATCTAAAATAAGAAATAAACCCAAAGAAATAAACAACCCACCAAAAAAAAAAACAAAAACAAAAACAAAAAAACCAAAAAAACCACCCCATCCCTGCCAATCACTTACACCCTTCTTCCATCTTAGTGGACGTTTGCTCATTTAACAATATATCTAAAAATTTGGACAATGTCAAAGCACCAAGTAGCCAGAGAGAAGTCGACTCCAGGTTTTCAAGAGAAGTCTGACTTGTATGTGGCCTGTAACCTTCATTCTGGTGGAACTGACTCTTAAAATTTACCTTTATGTTAAAAAGAGCAACTTCTCATTCAGCGACACTGGATGACAAACAACCCCCTCCACCATACAGCACTCCCAATTCTCCAATTGTAAAAATCAAAGCTGAATTTTGAAATGCAAATATCAAGCAAAACTATTTTTATAACACACTACATTACATAAATAATAAGGTCTGCGTGCTAAACTGCCTTCTATAATACTGGCATAACCCACTTTTCTAATCACACCAGAAGCACAACATGAATTCAAACTTTCACATCCTTACAGCTCTTTAAACCTAAAAACACAAACACTTAGAAAGGTATTATTTTGCAAATATTAAAATTTGTCTTTTGAATAGTATGCAACAGGTATATATAAACATTAAACAAGGCTTTATGGGAAAAAATATTTCTAATATGCCCTTGATTTCCAGGCAAACAAAATTTATAACTCTGTAGAGACTACCTGCGATGGAATTGACCCTTTTGTTCATTCAATCCTTACCTTCCACCAAGAGTCAGAGCAAACATTAATAGGAAATAAAAATAAAACAGTCATAAATCAGATCAGATGAGGGCCCAGCTAAGCCAAATCCTTTGAACAAACTATTTAACTAACATATCTTTGTTTTTAAATACCACAGAACTGCCCACATGCACATATACCTTATATAAGCATTAAGATGAGAGGAGGAGAATGGCGAGATGCTCAGAGTGATGGTGCTTGTTTTCCCAAGTCACTACTAGGAGTGAGGCAGCCTGCTTTTCCTGGAGATAGCTGAACATCCTTCTGCCTGCTCATGGGAAGTAATGGGTTCATTCCTTGTTCTACTTTGCTGGCATGCACAGCTTCAGCTGTAGCCATTCCATCAACTGGGGGGGCTTTCTCTCACTTTTACACTTCCCAATCTCTCCCCCACCCCACCAGGGCAGCGTGAGAGGCAGAGTGAGCACTGGGGCTGTGCTGCTGTGTGGGTTGAACCACAACAGTATCCCAGATGGATGCTGTGCTCTAAAGGCAGACCAGACCAGGCTGACAGTGACCTACAAACAACATTATGCATAATATTCAAGAGCACTCCGGCACTTTTGGTCACTGACTGCCAAGGCCTGCCAATTACCTACCCCCACCCACAGATCCTGGCTTCCCTTTCCACGCCATGTTGATTCCAAACACACAATCCTGGCTTCCCACAACTATATATGCATTTTCTGCCCTCAGATTTCAACTGGCTACACACTTTATTGGTTACAATTTCATGACCACTTCCAGGTCATTAATGAAATGTCACATAGTGTGGTCAAGTAGCAATGGCAGCAAAACCCCTGTGCAAGATATAAACTGGATGGTCATTCTGCATTTGGAATTATAACGAAGTTTATTAATTATACAGTTTTTAAACTCACTTCAGGAGAGCCATTTTCATTTTTCCATCACTGACATTTCTTCAACACCAAACAAAATGCCTTGGAGATTCATTTCAGCTAGATACTGGCCGTACAACCACAACATCCACCCTCTGATTTTAAACAAGATCTAAACTCTGCACGGATCTGCTTAAACTCTAACATTCAAAATTACCTGAATGTATTATTAGGGCCATTTTAAGTCATCTAAACCATTTAAGCCATCTCCATCCACAGTGGATGGAGACTTCTGTTTAGTGTTTCTCATCTAATAGCAATAAGGAAATAAAACTAACATAACAATGCTTATCCCTCATATCCCTGCAACAACCAGTACCTACTGAACTTGAAGAAAGAAAAAGGAAATTAGAAAATAAAGATGAAAATGTACCTGGATAGCATACTACAGCATGCAGCAAGCCTGCAGCAAGATTCTTTTCTTCAAATCAGTCAGTTTTAAGGCCTCATGTAACCTTCAGATTATTTTATTTCCCCCTTCTGGACCTTAAAGTCAGAATGCAGTTATGGAAGAAGTATTTTTTAAAATAAAGGTACTTCACCTGATAAAGCAAGGTCTACAACTGGTGACAGAACAAAACAAACAAACAAACAAAAAAAAAAACAAACAAAAAAAAATAAAAAAAAAAATTGGGGAATCGGGGATAGTTCAGTCAAGCTTTCTTCTGACACAGTTCAGTCATGCTTTCTTCAAATATGTCTGCTACGAACCTTAACTTGCTTGCTTCCTTAAACCAGCAGAGCATCAGTAAGGCTGTATCTAACAGACATAGCAAGAAAAGTTCATATCCTGGTTAAGACCAAAACAGAAATGTTTTTCCTTGCTAAACTCCTGCCTTGAATATACACAGGTACAGTATTCCCAGTGAGTATTAACACTTAAATCACCTGACAGAAACAGGTGACAGCCCTCTTAACAGCACTGCATCACCAACTGCAGCAGCTGAGGAGCTGACTTAGAAGCAGCTCAGGCATCTGTGCAGCACAGATAGTGCGGCTGCTGCTAACCTCACCAGCCAGCCCCAAAATAAGCTGTAACCCCTGGCTGTGTGTACTAAGCCAGCAGGACATTTTCCAGCTCAGTTTTGCAGCCTCGGGTCCCTCGTGCAAAAGATTAGGAGAACATTGGCTCACTCACCCAGAGGAAATGAAAGGAAATGAGCAGAGTGGCTTGACAAAGCACAGCGTGACACGACAACGTGTCGCTCCACCTGTTCCTACTGCACACTCTGCAGGGCTTTTTGGCCTCGGGAGCATGAATAAAGAAGTGGTAGAGGGGGAAAAAAAAAAAAAGGCAACTCATATTTAGAAGCAGGTGATCGTAAAAAACCACTTGGAATCCCAACACCTTGCTTTGTTGTGCTACCACCCCCCCAGTGTAGCGCAATCCTTGGAGCAGCTGGCAAGAGGAAGCCACAGAGGCCATCCACGCCAGTGCTGACACCTAATACGCCCAAGCTGAAAAAAGATCCTGTAGGTAAGCCAACATGCAAATGGCAGATTTGTTCATTTATTCTCACATTAGGTCAGCTCCAAGTGGTGTTGCAGCTATTACACAGCAGCTGCTGCTCGAGCTGTGCATTATCATCTGAAAGCTGCAGCAGTAAAAGGAGAGATAAGAAAAGCAGGGAACTATGACAACTGAGAGGAAAGGAAGGGGTGAGGGGAAAAGAGATGATTACAAATGTTCTGGAAATCTCTATGAAGCATACTGTTGCCCAAATGTAGCAATGTACAGCACAAAGGAGAGCTACAAGAAAAAAAAAAATCTGTTTCAAAAATTAAGAGAAAGATAAAAGGAAATGTTTTTAAATAATTGGAAGAACAGACCTGTAGTACGAGATTTCTGTGCCGCTTGGTAACATTTCAAAAGAGAAACATCAGTGGTAAAGAATAAATAAAAGTTAAAAGGTGGTCTGGAATAAATTTTGCTGCTCATATAAATCTGTTCCTCAAAAGTAGAAACCTAACTGTATTAAAAACATCCCAACACCTAGAAACCTTTAATTCCTGCAACTAGCGATATTTTTAAGACATCACATATTATTTACAAAACCAGGCAGAGCCAGCTGTAAAAATGTATACGGAAGTTTGTATGCACATCTGTGTGTGCATGCATTCAGATACACATTTAAAACACAAATCCAAATAGGACAAAGGTTAAAGAAACCTGTTTTAGAGTTCTAAAGCTTTCCAACTCCAAGAATTTTTGCCCAAACCAGAGACATCAAAGCACCAAGGATTCTACAGAGCATTAATTTTAAATACTAAACAACATTTTAACTAAGAAAATGCTTCAAAATAACTTCTAAACATTTCCAAAACTAAACATACTTGACCTATTTTTCATCAACACAAGCAAAAATATCATTTTTTCTAAAGCAACACAAAAATGCTACATTTCCTCTTGGAGATGAACTGTACAACTTATTAAGCTTTCCAAATCTGTTTTTAGAATTCAACACTGCAAGCTAGTATCCTCAAGTGAATTCCTTCTTACGAAGTCATGGAATTCAGTATTTTTGAGGATAGACATCTAGTAGTAGCAAAGCAAAATGTAACTTAAAAAGTAGAAATAGAAAGATTAGCACTGCCTACACTTGCGTAAGAAAGAAAAACCTAGGAAAAGTCCTGTTGCAAATTTCTACCTGCACAGCAAAACAAAAACTATATTTATCACACCTTAATACTAAAACACTTTCAAATTGTTTTGTAGGTTTTGGATTAGAGACGATATCTCCAAGTGATAATCTCAGCTGACACAGAGAAAGACATTTAGTAGCACACAGGATTAATACACAATTGAGTACCATGGCTTAAGGAAGCCCACACTCCTGGAACTACAGGCAAAAATAAAAATTTGTTGGAATTAAATTACCAAAGAAAATTTGATTGGGACACTGAAGCTGAGATGTCTCAGTTCTTGCCAATGTAACAGGTTACACCTGCATGCTTGGCTGAAACACAGCAATTGCATAAGCACCTTCTAATGCCAAAGAAGAGAGGCACCTCAACAGGAAAATTGGCCAGAAACATACCCTGAGGAAGATTCAGCCCAGCAAAACCCACCTCTTTTCCTGATATACACAGACAGCCATGTAAATTACTCCCCTAAAATAAATCAGGAAACACAACTGTGGAAATCCAGACCAAAATGCAAACAGAATACTGTGTCCAAGTAAGAAGACACACAACATTGAAAAAAAGAAAAACCAAGTATACATTTGGAAATAAATACAGACCACTTTGCTATCAAGCATAGTAAGCAGTCAGTGATAATGGTAAAAATTAATTTTCACTAGTAACTGCACAAGGCAGACACTGCCAGTACATCTTACAAGCAAGAACATGGTTAAATCGTCATTTTCTTAGGGAAAACCACATGAGCAAGGTAAAGGATTTCCCAAAAGGAAATAGACTGTAGATAAGGAAAGCAACTCCTATGGCTCACTACCCTCCCCCCAACCCTACCCACCACAAGAACAAAGCCAACATCTACTCCAGAATTGAGATGCTGATTCTGAGAGTAGACACATCTATTTCATTAAACCAGTGCCTTCTTGCATGCACATAACTTTAATAGTTCATTAAAGATCAATGTTGCAGGAGAAAGCCTGTGGAGTCAGTTTTTAGGGCTGCCTACAAGACAGATGCTGGCAATCTGTTTGAGGAAGTTTGTCAATAACTTGCAATTACAAAAAAGAACCCCAGAAGATTTGGCAGATTTTGGTCTTTCAAATCCATGTGATGTCTGTAACAGTATCAGCCGGGCACTTTCCAAGACTACAATCCCTCTTAGACTTGAACAATTGTAACAGGAGTAGGAGTAGTAACAGTGTTCCCTTGAGTGGCTGCGCTGCTTTTTAAAATTATAATATTAGTTTATTATTTTGGGAAGCTACTCCTTCATTCCACAGCTTCTGCCACTTCAGACTCTGTCGGGCACCTATCCTTTCACCAACCCCATTCAACACTGACATGATGGAGCAGCATGGAGAGAGCATAAGCCTTCCTGAGTTTCAGCTCAGAGTATGTCTATCCTGCCCTGTAGTACAAGTACTAGCTCACAGGTAGGTATCCCACCTTCTTCTCCATAATTCATAGATGAAGGTCAAACTTTCAAGTAAGGTTACTGCAACAGAATCTGTAAACTGTTCCCAATTTAGGGGGGAAACATACATTATGGCATCATCATTTTCATATATCTGCAATTTCTTCCTGACTTTTCTTTTTCTCCTCAGTAGTAAGTTAAAAAGAAACAAGTTATAAAAAAGCCTTAATCAAAGAACAATCTAAAGAAAGGTCTCTGGCACAAACTCCTGACCAACACTTCATGCTAACTAAAAATATCGGAAGCACTGAAAAGGAAAACTGACCTGAAATAGATCAGTCACCGTAGAAATCAAAATGACATGAGAACAACAATGACAGTGGTTACGACTATCAAAACAGGATGCCCAAAGGGCCTGGCCAAGGTCTGGAAGTAGTTACTGAACATAAGCACTCAGAATGAAATCATCTCTTGCCAAATGGCTGAACGGAGTAGTGACACAATAAATACTTGAAGGCTCAGATTAAACCAGTTCCTAAGAAAGAGGAAGTTGATATATTCAGGAAACTTTCAACTAGGTTTCAAGTGTTACGAAGGGAGAGACAGCTTCTGGCATACTTGAACTGTAGATTTATTTTCTAAAATGCAACAAAGTACACATCAGCTAAACTGTGAACACCTCCATACTCTTACCTAAAAACACAGGAAGGATGGTTTGCCACAACTGATTTCAGATGCCTTCTGTCTAGATGCATGTTCTGCCAACATTTCTCAACTAATTTCTGAAATATCATCTTAGTTTCAAAAGCCATGCTGCATGAAGAGATGAAGAGAGGCCTAGATAATGAAGCAAAAAACTTATATAATGAAAATTTTTGAGGAAAAAAAAATAGGAAAACCTGCTTCCAAAATGGAGATTGTTACCTGCAATTTTAATCTCCATTTGCAAAACAAATAGAGATTTCCATGAAGTCCAAGTACCACAGGCACACAGTAGGATTGCTGAGACAGACTTGTTTCAGAACAGCAGTGCTCAGAGACACAGGCACACCCAGAGCATGTCAGAGAGCAAGAGCTGGAGGTGGGTAAAAGGAGGTATCTCATTGCAGAAGATTTTGTACTACTTGAGGTTATCATCTCCCTCCTAAAATAGCCTGCTGGCTGTTTTACTACGCTACCACGTGCTCCAACCACAACTTAAATGCCATCACATGCTCACATTTCATCTGGAACAAATGTGTGCAGCCAAGTGATCAGATGATGCACAGATTCAGCATCAATGGAGAATGAACTATGGACACAGCATGAGCCAGAAGCACAGACCCACTGACCTCAAACACACTTTTTTCCCCCACTGCTTATCAGCTGAGGAGTCTCATTTTGCTGTGTGCATATACACTTTTTAAAATAAGCATATTAACAAAAAATAAAATTGGAAAAAAAAAAAAAATGAAAACTCTTGCAGCATTAACTACTACATTCTAGTAGCCAAAGAAAAAAGACTGAGGGGGAATTGATATTCTGCAAACAGTCAGAATTTGACTAAGTGTGATTAAACACGCGGAAAAAAAAGTGGAAGGGGGAATAAAGATAACAAAGAAATGCAAGAATTAAAGAGAAAAAAAAGGAAAAAAATGTTACACCCTTCTGGTAAGAAGGGATTTAATCAGAAATCTCAATTGCTTCCTTAATACACTGTGGAGAGCACCAAAAAATAAGAATAAAGGCTTACTCAATTTTCACATAGCTTGTTGAAACATTCATTTAATTCAGAATCACAAAATGGGGGGAAAAAGGTAATTCTCAAGTAGTTAGCAGAAATGAACAGGCCCCAAAACCAACACTTCAGGTTTCAACTAGAGTAAATTCATTTCAATACTTCCTTCTTAAAGACTGACTGAAGAACAGAAAGCTGTAGGCAAATCCCTGAGCTACAGCTCCTCTCAAGCACACCCTTTTCAATCCATAGTTTACCATTATGACTCCAGCCAGTACAAATACTCTTCAAAAAGGGGCCTAGGGCAGGATCTCTCCCTCTCTCGCCGGTACCTACAACAATGTGATCCAGCATCCTCCACCATTTATTAGCACTCACTTTGAAAGAGCAGGCACACACAGTCTCCAGGAAGCAGGGACAAGCCTCACCACCACCTGCTGCAGTGACCAACCCCTTCTGCAGTGTCAGAGCAGGTGGAGCTGGCTGGGCAGCCTTGGGGCCCAGTGCCTTTGGCCAAGGAAGACAAAAAACTGAAGCCAATTCAATGCAACAGCCTGTAAGTTGAGGGCATCCAACAGCTGCCAGGCTGAGCCCCCAGTCCAGCCTCTCACTGGCAACTGCCTCACCAGCACTGCCTGGGCCCTGATCTAGCATCCTGATCCAGAAAGCACATCCTGGGTTTCCTACAGCCATCTGCTGAACACAGCCAGCCTCAGCTGCCATTGGATCAATGGTAACCTGTAACCATACAGAGACATCCTCATCCCATCACCCTAACGCAGGCACCCCATGCTGAGACGTCCAGGCCTGTGGCAGGCGATGCCCGTACGGTCAGGAATGTGGCTGTCCACAGGCACAAGAGCTTGGAATCTGGTGGAAGACTCAGGCATGCTACCTCATCCTTATAGAAGTTAGTGACTGGCAGAGATTGCTTTGGTGGGAGCTCTTTTGCTAATGTAACTGCTGCTTCTCCACAGCAAGAATTTCTAGCAGAGGGCCATAAACTCCTCCAAGCAGCAGCTAGGGATGCCATCTGTGGAACAAGGACAAGCACTTAAATAGCAGTGACAGCTTGTTCAGGCCCGAAGCCTACACTTCCCAGGTTTGCCAGTAAGGAAGAATAGAGAAAGGCAAATGTTACATAGTAATAGTTCACCAAGGTTTTTTCAATACTTTGTCTCAGGACTATCTATCTGCATCTAAAGGTCTTAATGGATTTTTAAAATTTCTTTAGTCACTTCATAAATGATGCAATTTCAGCTTCTACAAAAGTCACATAAATCATTTGCACAGCTTAGTTACAGGGTGAAGAAATAATTTCCTTTCATTTGTTGTGACCTTGTCCATTGCTTGGCTTTTTCTGAGTAATCCTTAGCTCCTGT
Organism: Regulus satrapa; assembly: GCA_013396955.1. Lineage (NCBI taxonomy): Eukaryota > Metazoa > Chordata > Aves > Passeriformes > Regulidae > Regulus > Regulus satrapa. The sequence continues at coordinate 93,255 of VWZN01010794.1, read as the reverse complement.
GCAAAGAGAAATAGAAAACAACCTTTCCACTTTCTCCACGCTGCCTGTTACCCAGATCCTATTGACCTCACATACTCATCTCTTCTGTTGACAGAAGAGTCAATTGATCTGCACCTCACACAGGCTCAGTTCTTTCACTTTCTTGTAACAAGTTCTGTTAAGTCTTGAAATGGCAGACTATTCCATTTCCTTTAAATATAGTATTTCTCCCAGGCACTGCTGTAAATATAATTCATCTTGATGATACAATTCACAGAATAGTGAGTGACCAAGAACAGCATCTTTATTATTTGTCTGGACTCCATGACACCTGTCAGTAAAAGAACTCAGACACTAAACTGAAATTTTAACTACAGCGAGCAGCATAATACTTGGCACAGCATCAGAGGAATGGAAGGCAGCAAAAATTAAACAATCCTTTAAAGATCAAGGAAGAAAGGAGATCCAGAGATCTATAGACCAGCAAAGAAAATGTCTAAGCCTGGTAAAATTGATAAAATATGTAATTAAAAAAAACAAAGAAAACAGAATTGGTGATGTTTGTATAAATAGGGAAATAGAAGAGAATTAACATTGCCTTGGTAGAAGGACAGAACCTTTCCAAAATACTTCTATGCATCTTAAAGCAATCAGTCAAACATAGGGTAGTCCAATCAATACATCATGTCCAAATATCCTTCAAAAAGACAACACAACAAGGGTTGGTTTTATTTTAAATAAAGGTAATTTGAGCTAGCAGACTTCTCTTGAAGATTCAGAAATGCTACAGAAGAAACAAACAGCTGTATACAAACAATTGGGCTTCACTAGGAGGGGAGCACCAAAAATGACCCAACTTGGGAGCCACATTACTCAACACAATGTACCTGCAACTTCACAGAAGGCATGAAGAGAGAACTTGATGAGGATAAGAAATTATGTGAATTAGTCAAAACTTGAACTCACAGAACAGCAACCATACAATGCTGTCAAGGGCCAAGCTTCAAGTGGGAAGTGAAATCCAGCACCAACAAATGCAAAACCTACCCCAAGGCAAAATAACAGAAAAAAACCAAACCCAGCTCTATCATTATACCTGTGCAGAAATGAGTTCTCAATTAGCTGTTTACACTGACAGGTAAAAGATGACAGCAAGGTAACAACCTTAGCCCATCATTCAGCCAAGTCAGCAAGTCCAAGAAAAACAATACCAGAAAATTAGAAAAGACAGAGGCAACAAACAGACTTTACTATTTCCATAGTATTTCTGTAGCCTAAATACAGCTGTGGTCCGCTGTGATACAACAAAACAAGAAAGGGTACAGAGATGCAAACTTAAAACCAACTAAATTAATGCGATGGAATTCACATAAAGAAAAAGCAAACTAAATGTGTTCAGTTTGGAAAGAGATGGGACGTAGGGCAGTACCCCAATGCCACATGAACTCACATACAGCATGGAGAATATCTCTGACACAAAAACAAAGGCATCCACCACCACCAGCTGCAGCAGCTGAACAAACAAAAGGAAATTATTTTAAAATGCATTATTTAGTCGTGGAATTTACTGCCATAGGATGCTGTGAAGGTACAGAGAGCTCAAAATAGCTTTAAAAAGCTATTTAAATAAGCCATAGAAGGATTCCATTTAAATAAATATTAATATGTTAAATATATAGGGATACATCCCTGACTCCACAAGAAGCTCCTCAGCTATGAAATATCAGAAGCTGGAAAGATTTACCAGCAGGTATCATGATCTATTTTTACCAGCTTGTCTGGGCTTTTTACCTTTTCTTCCAGGAAACTACTACAGATCCACATCTCACAAGTTAAGCTAGCCTTTGATCTCAATTTGCATTGTTATCCTTAGGTCATTGAACAGAGTAAGACTATTTCTACATTTTTAATGTCCAAAACCAATTAGGTAAAAAGGTTTTTATGCTAGTGTAGTTACTACCAAAAATCCTCTGTAAAACACTGCTTGAGTAACAGTAATTAGCACTTATTCCCCAAAATTCTCAAAACCATGCATCAAATTTTGTTTCACAGTTATTACAGGATATAAAAGTTGAATGAAGCAATTAAATTATCATATTGGAGGATACAGAAAAATTATGACAGGAATTACCTCTGAGAAGATTGAGAGCACATTGTACCTAGCTCAGTCGAACCTTGTTACTCCACTGGCCAGTGCTGACTCCATGCCTCCCACAGGTGTGCCACTCACACCTCCCCAGTGTGGGATCTGGTCCCAGATCACAGAACCATGAAACCAGTCACAGAAAGTGGCAGGGCTGTGTCTAAGACTGTGGACTATCTGGATTATCCAATTTCACACTAGCAGTCCATAGCCATAGCAAAAAAATATGCAAAAAACCTTGTTCACCACTAAGAGAGGCAAACACTGTAATGCTAATGCCACTAAATGCACCACCTAAACACTGCCATAATTTTGTACCACTTCAAAGTTAGCTAGCAATTATGTCGAGGCTTAAATGACAGCAAGAAGATTAGCAAGAAGAAACAGCTCCATATACTGCTATACCAGTATGTTAAAGTTATGGCAAAGAAGTAGCATTTTGTTATAAAAATTTCATGTGATACATTACCAAGTGGGAGTTTTCTCCCCACTTAATCTTTGCTATTTAAATACCACAAAAAAGTCAGCCTTAGCCTAGAAGAACAAGCTATGAATTATTATACTGACCCATCTTCACAGTTGATCCTGTGAAGTTGAAGTTGGTACTAATGGGACTCCTGTGGGAGGCTCACAATTTTCTAATATACAAAGCCAAGTTTCCTGAGTTGATGATGAGGCTTCAAGTACAACTGAAACCCCTACAGGGAAGCATTTAAAACTGAAACTATGATTTACATAATACTTTCAGATAAAAGGATACCAACCAAACCACATGAATCCACAATATCCTTCGAAACACAATTCATCACTGTAAAGCCGTAAGTGTAACACTGGTATTTAGCACAAGTCTTAGAAAAAGCCATATTAGGAGCACATATAAACCCTTTTCAGATTATTATTTCCATTACACTCCCCAAAAATCCCATGTAAAATTCCTGCTGAGATCACTAATGTGACTAACATCAGTCTCAAGACATCAACCTCTTAGCTGTGACACCAAAACAGAGATCCAGTCCTTTCCAGAGTCAAGCAGCACTGGAAATATAACTTCTAGAAGACATGCAGACTAAAAAACATACTGATTTATTAACACAGAATATGCCAATGCAATGAAATAGAAAAGCTGCCAGTAAGGTATTAAAAGCAGTAACTAGGGCAGAGATCACAAAAATCCAGCCTCAGAGGAGCCCACACAGAAGGGCTCTGTGCATGGCAAAAGGGAGCATCACATCTTGTGTGGATAATAGAGTAAAATGTGCCATTCTAGAAACAGGTTAAAAGGTTAAGCAAATCTTTCCAATTGAATGCTCCAGAAGCATTTAGAAATGCAAAAACACAGTTCCAACAAAGTGGGATTGCTTAACAATCTTCAGCAAAGTTATCTCAAAATGTTACTGCTACTCAAAACAGTACTGACAGCATCTTATTTTTACGGATGACATAATCAAGAAAGTGACTTGTGCTCCAAAACAAAACAAAAAAATTCACTTTCTGTGGGTGAAAAACTTTCAGAAACACTACAAAACAAACAAAGCACAAGTTAGGACAATATTGAAGTTTTCCAACAGATCACAACTCCTAGTGAATAGTATCAAAAGAACACTATTTTTAACCTCTAATTAGTAACAGTAAAGTAGCTCTGGAAATAAACATACAGTTCAAAATAATCTGACACAAAGTAACTACTGAAAAGCACTTCTCATTTGTTAAGAACTGACTGAATATGCTTGTTCTGTACTATCGATCTGCCAAGCAGAATTTGTTTTGCCCAAGCCTTTGCCAGACTTCTAGAAAAGCTAGAAGTTTTTCTAGACTGGACTGTTGCTCAATACAACACACCTGACAAAACAATGCACATATTCTGTTCTCATTTGTGCCCTGCAACATTACTAGTTTTGGTGCATCCAAAAAATAAATTAAATAAACCCCATGAAGACGGTGCTCAAAGCTCGCAGCAGTGGTTTCCACTCTACCTTTATAAGCAATTTCTTTCCGACAGACATTAAAACCATAATCCCAAACTTCATGCCACCTTTCAAAAATGGAGTTAAGCCACAACATGACATCTGGACTGTACCAAAGCGTTTCAAGTCCTGCTTCATGGCAATTCACCAGCTTAAACTTAGTGCTTTCTGAACAATTTAATTTCCAAGTACTAAAAGCCACTGGGTCTTCCAACATAAGGTTATCTCCTTCCCAGCACCACCCGGCCCCCCTCAATGGCCAAAGTATTCTGTCAAAAATTCTTCAAGCCATGAGAGCAGGTGAGCAGCCGTGTTCTCTCCAAGTTACTTGAGAGCAAGTTCTCTGAATGTCAAACAAGCCACAGCTCACTGCCTGAGAGAAGGCTGCATGTGCTCGCATAAATTCCCTCAGAGAGGCTTTTTAAAAGGCAGGAAAACAAAGGAGGAGAGAGTTTCATACTGTGATTTGACATCCTTCATTAACTCACAAGAAGGGCACCCAAGGCCTCCTCTTCTGGACTACAAAGCCTCCCTATTCTACAGAAGAAAAAGAAATGCACAAAGGTGAAAAAGTCATCTTAATATTAAAATCGGGATTATTTCAAACAACCTCAGTATATCACACTTCAAGCATCATCCCAACTACCTGAGGGCAGACACTGCCATGAAAAGCCAATTATTTCCCTTGGGTCGTTTATCTAGTGAAACTATTAGTATTCAGTATGTAGCGAGGACACTCCTTGATGAGACCTGCCTTAACTACTACCAAGAACAGACTGAACTTGAGAGCAATTATAGGCAGCATTTAGACAGAACTCAATCCAGCTTCAACACTCTCAGTAGTGAAGTAAAACAATTAAGACCCTATTTGAAGGACTGAGTATTGCAGGACATCCCCCCCAACAGTTAAAAGTGTCCTAAGAGGCACAAGTAGAGGTCTGGCAACCTTTACCTCCAAGAGAAAGCAACTGCCCAATTCAAATGATGTAAAATAAAAGCTACATCCAGAAACAAGGAGGGAGAGCATGCCAGACAAAGAATAGCACTAATAATAAATTTCACCTAAATTTAGGAAAGTATCTTTCTGGTCAATACTGTCTTCTTTTGTATCCCTGACATCTTAAAGATAACCACAGGTTGTCCTCTGGAGAGGCTTCTGTTGTTGACTATAACAGGAAGCCTCTCCATAATAAACTTTAGCTGGGAGCCATGAGACAGTGCTGAAGCCATGAGGAGGAAAGGGTACTGTAACAGACACCTGCGGCCTTTGCGAAACCCACCTGCATTAACTACACTCTCAGCTACAAAGTTGCACTCTCCCTTTCCCACTAGTTTTTGAGCCCATCACCCCCTTTGCTGGAACAAACTGAATTGGCTGAAATCTAAATCCTTCCCCCCCCACCCCGGAGTAGTTCTCAGCGCTTCAAGCACCTGACCTGCACCACAGAGAGCCTACAGTAAGCAGCTGCAACAGATACGAAAATACTCATCTCTTTGACAGACAGCATTGACTTTGGAAACATCAGAAATCAGGGTTAGACAGCTGATGCTAAGCTAGGAATGAGGAAACAGAGGCAAGTCACCTAGTAAAACACCGCAGAAAGGAAGACCAGAACTCAAAACACAAGTGGAAAAACAGAGCCAAGGAGAAAGAGAGAATGGGAGAGGAGAAACAAACAGTTACTAAGAATTTGGTGAAGAAGCCAAGTCATATCATCCCTCTGCTATCAACACTTAGAAAACACAACAGTTGAGAACATGCCCATCTCTTCCCAGCTCAGCACAAAGCAGAAACCTGAGCTTACCACCACTGGCAGATAAGCTGACAGCTCAGGTGCAGAGGCTGAGATGGAGACACAGCAGATCTCCCACGCATCACCAAGCTGCCACAGAGAAATTTTTTTTTCTCCCTACTTCTTTTGAAGTCTAGGATCACCTAAAGATGATCTACATATTTGCTGTACAATAATCTCTCCTCCCAGTCTGTGCCAGCCCCAGCTCTTTCTTGACATGCACAAGGTCAATTTGGTAGGAAAGAAAGCAGGTTAGCAGGGTTATTTCTACCAGCTGACCTTCCTGCACCATCTCACCTTGGAGCCTGCCAAGCATTCATGCTAGACAATGAATGGATGGGCAAGAAATACCTACGTGACAGCACGTGTCACTGCTGCTCTACTGCCACAATGGTTTATCTACCCTAGGACCACAGCCTGGCTTCAGCCTGCTCTGTGTCATGTTCTGCACTCACAGCTCCAGCTGAGGCCCAGAGGAGCTGTGTCAAACCACAGACACTCGAGGCTGCAGCTCAAGCACTGTGAAACAAGGGTAATACCACTCCTTCAGAAACCAAACCAAAAGAAGTACTGCAGAAAGCACTGCACACATACAGCGGCTACTAATTCTGCCTTCAAACTCATACTTAAATCCAAGTCTGAAACCATCCAATGAGCAAAGGAAAAGCAGTGAACAGCTTTCCAGCTGGAACTAGGCAAGGTTCCTAGAAAAAACTAAGCAATTACCTATTTAGCTCAAGGCACATACAGAGGGGACCCAATAATGCTTTTTGGGTTTGGCATAGCAATTTCTTCGGTCAAACATACCAAATTTCTTTAGTAACATCCAAATCAAAAATGGAATTAAGGAAAGTGTGGTGTGCAAAAGTTAAGCCTACAGTTGTTCTAGTGTTGCAATGCTTTTAGACTTACCTATTTTATACCAAACTAACACAAAGGCTGATTTATTTACACCTGTGCAAAACAACTCTAAACTATATGTTTTGAGTCTGTCAATTGAGGTCAATCGACTGCAGCATTCTAAGTTACAACAGTCTCATTTCTGTCTCGAGGTGTACTTTCCCAAGACCTGAGATTTTCTGGAATGCTCTAAAGACACACGTACATTCTGCATTTGCTGACAATAGCTATAAATAAAATTACACTCATTCACTTAGTTTTGAATGTTATAGTGACATTTTAAATACCTCTAGCAAGAAATATTGAGAAAAAAATTAATACATAAGCCATCTTAATAAGCAAGTACAGGCAAGAAAGAAAACAACTAGACTGGCATCTTCAAAAGTGCTGAGCCCTGCAAGCCAACTAATTAACTGAGGCTATCAATAATACATAGATGCGGTCAATTTAACTATCAGCAGTTTACAATATCAAAGTCAGGTAATTACTACTACTTTGTATTTTTACAATGAAGAATTCTCTTTCAGTTTTATTGCCAAGTACAGAAAATAACTTTAGCTGCATTTATCCATGAAATTTATCTTTTGAAAAATGTTCATGTGACACCAGGATGAAGAACTAGCCTAAGGCAAAGGGTGTGTAAATGCATTTTCTTGTAATTTACTTTATGCTGTTCACAAGCCCATAGGGTGGATGGATTTAAATGGCCTATTCAAATAATGACTAGATTAGTATAGATTAACATCCTGTTCCATGTTTGTAATTCAAGCACTTTCCTAAATATTTGGCATCAATCTTTAGGGGAAAAAAAAGTGAGCAATTACCCATCTCCACACATTAAGCACTTTGCCATGCATGATTTAAATACGTTAACAACTAAGGCTTTGATCAAACAACAAAATATGATGAACTACGTCACCATTTCTGCAGAGGCTTGCTTTTAGACGAAACATGACAATTTTGCCTAAAGTGTACATTTTGAGGACACTATGAAGCTAATAAACATATAGAACATGCAAAAAAATAAAAGGCACTTCAACATGCTTTTAACAGAAAACCAGTTAATTTAACAAGTAGGAATCTTTGTGCCTTAAGGTTTAAAACCAAGTGCTTCCAGGCACTTTCTGCTACGAGACTTAAGAATTTGGAATTTTCTTTTTCTTACCTCATTTTTACTTATTAATTAAGTGAACAAGTGTGGGAGGTGTGATAAATTCCACACCCCTCCCAGTCTCTTTGCTTTGTACGGACTGAACTAACCTCAAAACATTTGAGGAATAGGCTGCTCCAGTTCAAAAGTATGTAAAGGTCTATTTATTTTAGACTGGGTTGCCATTGTCAAAAGAGGATGTCCCAGACACCTCCCTTCCCCACTGTGCCCTCTGTGCCAACCACTCAACTGATTCAGTTCTCAGGGTCAGTTACAACTGAAGAAAAATCTAATAGACAGGTTGGCAGGGAAGCAATGAACAGTTCACTGGGAGTCTATCAGATCATCTAAAAACAAATCTAGAGATGTTTCTGCTTGCATTTCGGTAGAAATAATCATGAAACATAATGTAAATTCATCTAGATGATGCAAAAATAATACACACTTGCTGACAGAGTTCACAGCTCTGTTGGGAAAGTAAAACATGGAATTGACTGATAACCTTGTTAGGGCTGCTTCCACTGCAACTCACACTGATCTAAACCAATGCGCCCTTCTCTGCCACGCTCAGGCACTGCCAGGCAGGTGGGCAACAAGAAAACAGATACCCAGAGCAACCATTCTTGAAATTTTTCAGAGGGGAACTTAAAAAAGGGGGGAGGAGGAAGAAATAGGAAAGAAAATTTAATTAAAGCTAGGGCAGTGGTTTGGTTTTCAGCAGTACTTGCCTAGGAAAACTGCTTTTGCTGGCACTTCCAGCCAACACTCTCCTAAAAACATGGTGCAAAGCAGCCTAGGGATTGCTGTGAAGCAAGAGTAGACATCAAATTGAGAAGGCTTGATCAAGTAGGAATTCTGCAAGTGATTTAACAAGCACATAGCTGGCAAAAACTATTAAGCATATCATCACCACATTCTCACTAACAATCACTAGCCCTATCTCTTGATAACAAATCTTCTACCCTTCTCACGGAAAATGCGTCAGAGGTATGGGGTAGAAAATAAGAGAGAATAGCATGGTAATATTTTTAATTTTTTAAATCTAGATATTAAAAAAATCACTCAGCAGTAGCAGGAGAGGATCTGTGAAGATGCCCTTACATCAGCTAGTAATAGCATGTATTTGTTTTTGGGTTCCCCCACCTCTGGTTTTTCCTTTATTATTTCATAGCCTAAGCCAGCTGTGCTACTACTTTTCATAGGGCTGGTGAAGCAAGTAGCATTGAGGAACTGTATCAAAGGAGCTTGGCTCAATAGCTCATGTCTTATTTGTAAATTGGACTCAAAAGCAACTGCTCCTTAATGGTTTCTAAACACTACATGTAAAGAAGTGTGGCCAACAACAGTCAAAAACTGGAAGTCTATGATTTCAGCTGAAGTTTGGGAGGAAAATAATTAATCAGCATTTCCCCGGCTAAAAATAAACCCCTAGCCCCAGCCCTTCAGAAAGCAAAGGGTGCCCCAAGAGAGCTTCACCCTCTCCCTGCTAGCCCCAAAAGTAAAGAAGGCAGCTGCTGGGCTGCCCACACACATGCTCCCAGCAAAATCTGTCAGCAAGGCAGAGCCACCTCAGGATACCACTCAGGCAGACAGCCCTGCACCAAAAAGGAACACCTCTCTTCTTTCCAAAGCACCAGTGCTCAGGCTCCTGTATTTACACTTGGCCCACAAGATGGCACTGAGAGGAAAAACTCTGCTCCCTCTTTTTTCCTCTCTCCCTGCCACAAGGCTCACCACTGGCCCTGGACTGTTCAGAGAAGGACTGCCACCTACTGAAAACAGCATATCACTTTCCCACCCACACAGCTGAAGCTCCCTCCTCACCTGTCCCCAAGTCACCCAACCAGCTGGATCCTGCTGGCTTCATCCCAGAGGCAGAGTATGGGGCACACAGCTGAAGGCAGCTTTTTTACAGTAAAAACAGTCCAAGGCTTTCAGCACTACAATTTCCCCCATTACCCAGAATTTTTCAGTATTTCCAGAGAAACAGAAAGACCTGTGAAAAGCCAGAAGTCCAAAAAGAACATGCTGCCCTTCACAGAGGCAAACTTCAGCTCTCAGTAATACTGAAAGGACCAGCCCAGCATCTGATGAAACATCTAAACACAGTTAACCATAGTGAAATAGAGGGTTCAAGCTGAAACATGCAAGTGCTAGAGCCACTTGTGTATTCAGCTGAGCACAGTAAGATAACTCCCCTTAAGGAAATGGAGAAATCACCATATTCTAATATTTCTTTTCCTTTTAATTAGAGCAAGGTGCTTTTTCCCCCCTCTCATCAACACCATCTTTCAAAATCAAGCCTGTGAAAACTACTCTCCACAGCAGAATGCATATCACCTTTCCCACACATGCCAGGATATTTACATGCAAGCAGAAGTCAGGATCAGTGGCAAAGCTGGAAGCACTTAAAAAAATCAGACCAACTCACAAAAGACCTAGATTTGGTACTCCATCATTTACAGATAACTGAAGTGATTTATGTGGACTCTTAAGTTCAAAGCAAAATCAAAAGAGTCTGGTGAGATGACAGTAAACAAAAGCAGCAGCCTGCTTTGGCAGGCTGGACTCTCTCCTGCATAGTCCTCATTTGAGGTAAGCATCAAAGCAACTGCTCTGCCAGAATTCCTCCCTTGCCAAAATGATGCAATACAGTCATTGTCACGAGAGGAGAAAGTTTTCCAGGTTCCTGAAGAGATTGAGCACTGTCATCTCAGACACTGCAGGACACACTTCTGCTCTGAGGACCTCCTTAGTCCAAATGTACACGTTAAGAAAACACAACGTTACGTCATTAAAGTCTGCAGGTACTCAAGCTTTTTTCACCCAATATGCCACCACCTATAACCTATTTTGTACATTTTTCGTTTTTCCTCTATCACACACATGCTCAGGAAATAATCTGATGCCTAATAACAATGTAACTGTACAGTATATACAAACTGTAGCTGTATAGTGCAAGATTTATCTACATATCTATTTTTAGTGTGTTTTCCAGCTTAAAAAAAAATCTCTTCAAAACTATTGAACTATTCAAGAGAAAAAGTAGGGAGGGAGTCTGAGAATTCTTAAGTCCAACTTCACAAGGCATTCGTAAATACCCCAAGAGGAACTAACAAAACCATGCCATCCTCTGGGAAGTAAAAAGGCAGGCAGATCCTGACAGGAACAAGACCTGACTTCTGAAATGCAGTTCTCTGCTGAGCATTGAGCTCAGAGCAGGTGCCACACTGTCCCGATGCCATCTCCATTCCTCTCTCTACTATCCCTGCTGTTCTCTTGCTGAGAGGGACAGAGCAGCTCACCTGTTCTCCTCCCAAGACCTGCCTTCACACTGGTATCCCCCACCACCTCTGCACAGCTTGCTCCCTGCTCAGGGCTGATCAGAAGGGGCCTCCCCCTTCCTACAGCTCCCACCCTTCAGAAAACCAGCAGAGGAGCCATTCCTCACTGTGCTTCACAACAAAGGAGGGTACAAGGGGGCTAAAAAGTCAAAGAGCAAGAACTCCTCTGACAACCCAGCAGAACAGTGTATAAATTGGGAAGTTGATTCTTCTCCCTTTTTAAGCCTTAAGGACTCCGAAGTTCTGCTCAAAACCCTCCAACTCTCTCTACCCACCCTTTTCTCCCAACTTTCCTAGTTTCCACACCTTCCCTCAGATGATTAACTTCTCTTCTATCAAAGAAGCAACAAAATCTTGTGAAAACAGTCTGCTATATTTGAGCACAAGTATAACACTGAAGTCTTCTGTGCATTCTCAATTAATTGAGCAATACATTTTAATTGCTAGATGAAGGTTTATTTTATTCTCAAGATTCAAACAAACACCACAAATGAAGCAGTTACACAGAAGCCTCTCCCAAACCACAGAGCATCTCATTTGCAAAACTGCTCTGAACAGATCTATACCAATGCCGTGGTTTAACCTAGCAGGCCACGAAACACCACTGAGCAATTCACTCATCCCCCAGTTACCCCCTCCCACCAGCTGGGATAGGAGAGAGAATTGGAAACAAAGGTTAAACTCATGGGTTGAGATAAAGGCAGCTTAATACCACAGGGAAAAAAAAAAAAAAAAAAGAGAGAGAAAATAATAAGGGAATATTAGAAAATAAGTGATGCACAAGCACCTGTTGACCAGGGCCCCGCCAGTCCCTGAACACCCCCCAGGCATTTTCAGTGCTGAGCATGACACCACATAGTGCAGGATATCCCTTTCGTCTGCTGGGGCCAGCTGTCCTGGTTGGGTCCCCTTCCAAATTCCTGTCCCCCAATCTCCTCCCTGGCAGGATAGCACAAAAATCTAAACAGTCCTTGCTTTAGAGTAAGCAATGCACAGAAACAACTAAAACAGTGAGCTATTAACATCATGCTCATTCTAAATCAAAAATTCAGCACTGTACCAGCTTCTAGGAGTAAAATTAACTCAATCCCAGCCAAAACCAGGGGGACTAGTTAATATTTACTGTGTCACTGCAACTTGCTTTGTACATGCTGACCACCCAAACATGACTGAGACATTCTGGATGTATTCTGACACACTAGACTCATCCTCACATATGCTTCATGCAGCAAAGAAAGGAATCTGCACCCATGACAGATCCATTGTGCCAGACTCTACATGCACACTGTCTTATGTTTGTGCTCAAAGTACCACAAATAGTGCAATACACAAGAACTGGCAGGAATTAAAATATTCGCAGTCTAATTCAAAATTGCTAAATTATTTTTAACTTGGAAAGTACTAACACAGACCTCAAGTAGCAAAAAAAAAAAATACTAGCACATTCCCCAGCAATTTGTTACATTATTCGTTACAAAGACACACTTATAATCCACCCTTGTTACTTGATAGCTTTTTTCCTAAATCTTTAAAATTATCGCATATCAGAGGCTTTTGAATTTGTACCCCAATAAGGAGGTTCATTCTTCCTCTTTAATGAAAGCCACTGGACTCACTTTAGTCAAGAGGTGATAGCACAATACCATGCTACTGCTGATGCAACAAGCTCACGCAAGGCAAAGCCACAAGAAACAAATTCTCACAGAAAGAGAAAGAAGATTCAAGTGAAAAAGAAACCTCGTGAGGATTTGAAAAGCTACCAGGCACATTTGTGGTTTAGACTGGGTTTTACTAAATAAAACTGTAACAGTTTCTGATACCACCATTCCTTCCTGCCCAATGCCATATGCTCCTGCCTCTCTGTCACCTTCTCAGCTAGCATGATGCTATGCATGAATGGCATACAAGATGAGGAACTGGCTTAATATCAGAAAAAAAGAAAAAAAAAAAATTTCCACCCTTCTACCTGTAAGACACAAAGCAGTATTCAAACGCTTCTCTTCAACAGGAGTACAAAGGATTAGTAAGCACACGAAACAGTCTCAGTCCTAGGCCTGCTCTTTGCATCACAAGAAACCATTCTTATGAAAATAATGTAAGTAAGTCAAGCAACAGCATTTCCCTGTCTTAGAAACACATATCTGCACATGAGAAAAAGGACAGAAATTGAGGGTATGAGGGAGAGAGTGGGCACATGTTAGAGGTCTGTATGTACAAAGGCAAGTTGCAGTGACACACTACACCTTGCTGTAACCAATATCTAAAATATATTCAGAATAGTTTCGTAAACAAGTAGAAATCAGGGTGAGAGTTGGGGGCAGGAAAACAGTAGACACATTGTAATTAAAAGATAGAACTTTTCCCCTTTGAAAAATTTACCAAACAGTAAGATCTCAGCCTCGAAATAAAACTTCACAATGTGCAGTCTGTAAATAAAGAATGGTAACTTTAACACGCTGAAATTCTGGAAAATGTTCAAGACATTTAAGAATCATGATGGTGTTTGGCAGTACACTTTCTAGGTTAGAAAGACATTGTGCTGGAATAAACCCAGGAGCAAATCAAAGGAATATTGTTCTTGACAAAATAAAGATGATAGTCTGAACAAGGGCTGAAAGGAATAGGTAGATGATTTAATTTCTCTATCATCATCCTAAGACTGGCATATAGGTCTTCAGTACTAGAAACTTATTTACTCCTAATTCACTGACAAGTGAATGTCAGCCAAGTCCATCCATGCTAGCAGCACAGGTCTACACCTCCCTTATACAAAATAAGTCTTTCCAAGTCAACTGGCAGAATATCTTTCCAAATCCACACTGGTAGCTGGATTGTACCCATAATTATCTAAAGAAGTGGGCTCAGGGGAAACAAGCATCACCTAACAGAGGAATTGCTGTGTTGGGGTGGGTGTGAGAGAAGAACACAGACAGGTACCCTTGCTTCCAAAAGATTATCTGCTCTAATAGAGTGACACTGGCACCCCTTACAAACTTTTCCCCAAGGCCAGAGCTCCATTATAGACATGCACAGGCATTTGTGTATCTTGATTAATCTTGAGTGCTATGAATTACATTTTACAAATTTGCATGGAGTGTTGCGAACCTTAAGGGCAAATCCCATTTACACAAGAGATTTTATAATATACAAACACAGGATCTCCTTAGATTGTGTAAGACTGACAAGTTTGCTTTATTTCTTCTTTAGTTAGTTTATTATAAAGTCCTGGGTTTGGCACTGCTGCCTCTCTAATAAAATGACCGTCCTTGAATCAAGGAGGCAAGCAGGTCTCTTAGCAGGTACAGAAAAGGTTCTCAGATCCATCTTTTTCCATTAAGCTATCTTACACATCAGTATAAAAGTTAGAAATACAAAATATTTTTGAGCTCAAGAAACCTGTTAACATTAGATACTTGCAGATAAGCAAGCATTAATCTTTTATTTGATGAAAGCAAGCAAAGAAATCCTGCAAGATGCTACTTACAGAATTTGAGCACACAAAACCATGACATTGTTCACAGGATATATCAAGCATTCTGCCCTTTAAACAGCAGATACTAACATGGCTTTCCATTAGCCTTTTTTTTTAAACACTTTTTTTATTCTACATTCATCGGCTCCCCCAACAGACTTCACTGCTGTTGAGCTATACAGTGATTTCTCCAGGGTTTGCTTTTGGTCCTGCAAACTGTCAAACAGCTCTGGTCAAAGAAAAAGAAAAGACAGCATTATATTCAGGAAACTTAAGCTCCTTTGAAAGAGCAAAACTAGAGTAACATGACACAGGTACAAGATAATAATAATGGCAAAATTTGCTAGGGCCTAGGTAGAAATAAGCCATCACTTTTTCATTTTTCTCTCATTTGCCAGGCTTCTGTGGAAGATATAGCTGCAGTGAGCTCCTTCTTAACTATACATACCCACCCATATTCTTCTATAACAGAGTCCCTCAGGTACAACAAGTATCTAGGACCCTGTTTTGAAAAGCAAGTCATGCTCCTCAGAAGGGAGTACAGTCAACTGCCTTCCCACAAAAAGAGAAAACTGGGTGGGAAGACAGCCCTTAAAGCAAAAATGGCAAGAACAGTATATAGCAAATATTCTATTTGCCTAAGGAAAAGGTGCACAGTAAGAAGTGAACTGACAACACAGGTAGCTATTCTGCAGTCCCCTCCATCTATACAGACATCCAGCAACAGCACTGAAGGCTCAAAGTAGAATAAACTCCTCAACACTACAACTACTCTAAGGAGGCAATAATGGCCTTCAGAAGGGAAAAAATATGGACATTCAATCCCTGGTGGAGGTCTTAGGAACATTTTTTCATTAATCTACCTCAGTTCCTTGTATCCGCATACAAGAAAACTGTATTAAAAATAATTTTTAAAACCCAGTACTTGCAGCACATTCTTCTGGTTATTTCTGGAATCATGCTTTGCTTTACAAAGATTGCTGCAAGCTCCAAATTAAGTATTCTCTTTTCTCTGGAACACTTAAATATCAAAAAATACTGGGGGGTGTGGGAAGAGAACCATTGGTTTCCTCTGAGGAGCAGCAATTGTCCTCATTAGAATTTGAAATACCCTTCCTGAAGGTTATATTATCTCTCTAACAACCCAGACTTATGGGAAAGCAAGAAGAAAATAAGAAAAACTTTCACACACCAGCACTTTTCCAAACCAATAGATTTTCTCATCTAAGTCCCTTATTTTAGGTGTAGGAACACAACCAAAGTTATCATGTCCTCTAATACAAGGATGCACAGATGAAAGCATCTCTAAGAAGCCACCTACTGCTGTGCAGCCTTCCATTAACCACAGCAGTTTATCAAATGCTCAAACACACGGTAACAAAGTCTCCAAAACCAGAGACTGACAAAGCTCCAACAAGGCAAGGAGCTCTGAAATGGCTTCTTAAAACATAACACCACTGCTTCCAAGATGAGTTCAGATCTGGGTGCAAAAAGCGCTTGTGCAATGCTGATCTTAGGCTAATCAAACCACTACCATGCTTTCACCAGGCTCACAAAATTACCCACAGAGAAATCATCTGATCCAATCACATATAATCCACCTTTAATGTAAGGCTCAAACGCAACCTTTACAGGTCACAGAAAACTCCACATTGTGGAATACTTACTAGGAAAAGCACCACATTAGTGCACAGAATAAAGCCACATCTCCCCACACCACCCTACAGCTTCCTCTGATACCCATACTGTCCAAATGTTTCTATTATTTAAAGAACCACACACACATCCACCCCCTTTGTCAAATATTTGTACTCACCACTAACTCCTTGTTAGCTCATCTGCCCTCTCTGAAAATATCCCCTAAAGCGGTTCCAGAGATGCTCCTCACACTCTTCGCTCAATGCAGTCTCTAAACCTTGACTGCGACTCAGGAAGCATTACACACACCCTGCACAGGGGAGCTGTGGCATCTCCCCAGTTCCCACAGTGAGGAAGGCACAGATTCTCCGGGGCTGACTCACACCTTGTTAACAGAGGGAGGGAAAAGAGCCCAGGAGTAGCGGATGGCCAAGAGTCCCCTGCCAGCTACTCCCTGGCTGAACTCAGGTTGCCATTGCTCTCAGCTTTGGCCACAGTTAGGGGCTTGGAAAAATTAATGAGAAAACAACAGGGAACAGACAGCGTACAAACCATAAATACACACACAAGAGTTCCACAAGCCCAAGCATTTGTGCCCCTTTCTGCCAGTTTCTGAACTCTCTGGTAGCTTGGGAGTAATTCCTGTTCCAACATGCTGAGCTAGAAGCTACTGCTGCCAGTTACCTCCACGTAAGAAAGGTGTTTCCGGCAGCCTTGCTGAGAAGCCCCTGAAGGCAGGTTAACAATTTGACTATTCCCAAAAATATTCAGGCTCTCAGAACAAAGCCGAAATTATCTTTTCTGTTAATCATTTTTCTTCACTTTCTCGTCATCCCAAGGAAAAGAGCTGACAAAAGCTTTCTGCAATGCTGTAACTATTCCCAGCCTGTCACAATTGCAGTAGCTTCAAGCTTTGTGAGAAACCTGATGAAGGAAATTAGAAAAGGGGAGGGGACACTATTAATGCTCTTTTCCCCTCTTTAACGTTTACAACACTCAATTTGTTTCTGCTTTGAGATCTGAAGTACCTCCTCCTCCAGTCTTCCCCAATTCATGAATGTCTATGACTTGAAGTTTGGCCTTCATCACACACATAAATGTTCAAAACATGAAAAACTCAATGTGGTCCTAGAAAAAGCAAATGGGAGTGACAGCTGCTCCAAAGCAATAAAGAACACTTGGAATAATGCACTGTTCATCCCAGAACCTGATTTCTGAGTATTTCAAAACTTAATTTGTTTTTTCTCACAAGAAATCCTAAGGGATTTTCTATGTATTTAGGGGGGGAAAGGGAAGGCAGGTAAAAATGTAAGGACTTACTCACAAGAGAAGTGCTAAAAGCAGTCTTAATTTCCATCTTTATCCATGAGGGAACCTAAGATTAAGGGCAAGTCCTGCAAGTGCCATTTATTTCACTAATGATACTTCACTGTTTAGAGGCCTCAGGAAAGCAATCAGAGTCTTTTTAAATGACATTCGGTTACTGCCTGGCAAAATCACAGGCAAGACCAGAGGTACCATAAGACCCTGCGAGTTAATTAAGGCAACACTACATTAATTTAAGTTCAGAAGCACTAGAAACCAATTTTTCCACCCAAAAAAGAAGTCTCCAAGAACCAAAATTACAATACCTCTCACTTTCCAAAGCAGAGAAGCTGAAACCTGTTTTTAATCTCATCAGTTCCTTCCCACACACCAACATCAAGTAAACTCGACAGCAGTATGTACTTGCTATAGCTAAATATACCAGCAATATTCGAGAACCTAATTTGCAACCCTGCGAACACACGTTCGGAAAATATGGCAGTTTGCTGGGCTTTTATGTAACGCAAATTTAAATAGAAGAAACAGCACCTGCCATTTTCTTCAATTAGCATTTCACTCGGCTCTAGGCAACTTAATTTCTCTAAGCCGACCACTGCGCTTCCGAAGCGATTCCACCAGTAAACCGGACACAATTTATACGTACCAAGCATTCGCTCGGACAGCGGAGCGGCGCTTTCAGCCGCGCCCGGGGCCAGGCGAGCCCCGTCGGCGGCACTCGGTGCCTGCAGAGGCTCGGGGCGCGCCCTCCTGCCCGCCCGAGCAGCGGCGGGGCCGTTCCACGCGGCACCGAGCGCGGCTCC
>VWZN01010794.1:60139-74319 GCA_013396955.1 Regulus satrapa | reverse complement strand
GAGCAATGATCGCGCACAGGGTACAACGCGCACGCTGCGGCTGCCCGGTGTCGCCGGTGAGGCTTGTCGGTGCCCTCCTTCCGACTCGGGTCCACCCTTGCGTATCGGTTTTCTAACGAGGAAATATATCAGAAAGGCTCCGAAGACCTCCGCGGAAAATACCAGCACCCGGAGTTAATAATCTACCAATTCCAGGGTCTGATGTTAAGGACCTTTATCTGCTGTTTATTAAACAACCCCTTCCTACCCCAGAAGAAAAACAACTTCACAAAGAGGAAAACCTTGACTGAATCTAAGACGGTTTTTTGGCAACGCCACCGTCTGCTCTCTGCAGCCGCACTCGCGGTGCCTTCAGCTCATCAACCTCTGACTACCCGGGAAGCAAAGCGCAGCCTTTCCACGGAAAAGCAGCCAGGGACACACCTTCCTTCACTTACCACAGCTTAACTAAATTCTGTGTGCACATAAAGCATGGTTTCACAATCAATTCATTGATTTCCGTCAAGTAGTCTAGCAAACAAATCATTGCCCAAACTGGACACTTCATTCTGTCAGGAGGGGAGAGCCTAGCACAGAATTGCACTGGCGAGTCGCCGGAACCTGAGGTGTTGCAACACTCAGTGTCATGGCCTTTGATCGTGCCGTTACACTCAGAGGAGATTTTGCTAAATGCTAAACGCGTCTGCCAACGTTACATAAACTCACAGCATAGTCCACCTGCATAGCACTGGGAACTTCACATAAGGTTGGCTCCAAACATTCCATCAAGCTGAAACCAAGGTAGTGCCTTCCCATGTGCTTATAAGATACTAAAGATACCTCTGACCCCATGTGACAGGGTAAACCCGGCACAAAGAAATTTCAAACATAAGTCACCATCATTTTCTAAACAAAATTCAGATTGGTCTTAAATGAATGCCACTAGTCTGCAATACAAGGAATTTGGTAACAATACGAGTTAAAGAATTTTCCTTTCCTCGAGGAAAGCACACATACACACACCCCTCCAAACTCCTCAAATTGTTTGGTACGACAATAAATCACTGTGGGTTAAGAATAACCCTTCGTTATGACTAAAACATAAAGGGAATCCTAAAGAAGCCCTATGGAAGTACTACTGCCCAAAAGATAAATTCAGTAAGTTTGAAGGACACAAGAGGTCAGAGAGTCCTCCAGAAAACACCACCACCTTCATGTCTCTTGCATGAAATACTTTTTGATTATTAATTTATTTCTTAATTCTAGTAAGAAATCTAAAGCTATCATGCCAATACCCCTTGTTAGAATAAGATGCTGTAAATTTTGTTCAATGTTCATGCTTCTAGTATGCTCTCTCCTATGTGTTTTTACTATTCACACACACTGATATAGTTGCAATTTATAACTGTTTCATCTTAAATTATTTGTGTCATAACTGGGGTTTATCTCCTTTTACACGTGCTACTTCCTTGTCTCTTTTTTGTACCCACCATTTTATTTTTCATCTACTTTGTTCATCAAGGCCTCTTTTCATTCTGAGAAACCTTAACATTTAACACTGTAACACCCTAACCTTAACGTTTCCTTTAGCTTTAATCTTCAAACACAAATAACATCTCCCAAGAAATCACAGTAAATCAAGGTTTCTCTTAAAAGAAGCATATGTCTTGTCTCATAACGTAATCCACATTAACACAAAATGTCCCAAAGTCTCCAACACATTAAACTCAGTAATTCTAAAAAACCCAGACGTATATTACTACCTCATAAGAGGCTGCACATAATTCATAAAAGACAGAACAATAACTAGAAAGAGGCAAAAAAAAAAAATACTGGGGGGAAGAAAGAGGAAAGAAGGAGAAAGGAGAGGCATGATTAGAGAAAGCCAAAACCTTTCAATTGAAGATTAAAGAAACAACAAGCAAAGAAAACCCTAACCCTGCAAATTGTTCCCTGTCGGGTCTGGAAGCTTAAATACATGACAAATACAACACTGAGACCTTAGCCCTGCCAGCACTCTAATGCATGCTTCCAGTTAAAAATCATCTTCCTCAAAACAATAAAATAAGTTACAGTAAATCTTTAGAAATGTCATCTCTTCCTTCAAAACAAGGGAAAATACTTTGGAGTGATAAAGAAGCAGGGTACATTTTCTCAGCTCTGTGGCTGCAGAGGCATTTTTATACAACAGAAGACAGAAGCATATGGGTAAAGAATTTTAAAATATCTTAGCATTTGCATCCTGCTAGAAATGTAAAGCATTAATGATCCCATAAAATGAAGCAAACTCATTTTTTACCTGGAAAATCTTAATGGGATTCTGGGAACCTTCTCCTACAGACAGCTGAGAAACACAGTAAAAGACCTGAAGAACAAAATCAGCTCTGCAACAGAATGTTGAAGTGCTGTTATGTGGGCCAGGCCCATGATAAAATCACACATATGGTACATGATATCCTTCACAGTTATAGGAAGCTCAGGAGCATGAACTCTCACACAGATTGCATTTATAGCCTCACAGACTATTCAAAATGTACCAGAACATCATGCAAGCAGACTACAGTCAAGTAAATCCTAATCTGCCTGA
The DNA here is from genome assembly GCA_013396955.1 of Regulus satrapa. Classification (NCBI taxonomy): domain Eukaryota; kingdom Metazoa; phylum Chordata; class Aves; order Passeriformes; family Regulidae; genus Regulus; species Regulus satrapa. The sequence continues at coordinate 71,753 of VWZN01010794.1, read as the reverse complement.
AAGACAGCAAATACATTCAGAGACAAAGGATAAACAAAATAAAACTAGGGTTATATTCCCAAATTCCCATAATTTAATAAAAAAGTAGGCTGCATGTACATAAAGCCAGTGAAATAAAGAAGTTATGTATTTTGCACTCCAGTATTTGCTTCATCCTTCTCCTATCATAGACCAACACCATTAGTTCATCAATGGGGGTTGTCTACTTCTTAAATGTATACACAGTATACATAGTACAAAGAGGCCTCAGTGTCCAGCTGGAACCTCTGTATGTTCTAGTAATACAAATAAAAAAGGTTAATAGTAATTAGAAAAGACAAGGATTCCAGAGGGGCATGACACATTCCTAATTAGGCACCAGGGTGCCACAGTGGAATCCAAAGAGACTAGAAAAGGTAATATGCAGAGCAGATCTGTTTAAACCACTTCTTTGTGATTCAGGGACAGGTTCTGATTAAGATTTAATCTCTTGGGGAGCAGTGCTAGAAACCATAGGTAGTTCACTGAGGACACTTACGTGATGCACTGCAGCTATCAATGAGCACAGCACATTTCCCCGGTCCAGAAAAGGTGGGGAACAATGTGCCATGCAAATAGATGATACCTAGCTAAATGTTACATCCCTTTTCACCAGCTTAAATCAATGGTTCTAAACAACATAACAAGTGGAAAAATAAGTCAATGCAGAGAGGCTGCATCAGGAAAAGGTACAACAGGGGTGGTCTTCGAAAAAAATGAAAAAGGATACTAGTAGTTCATTTGGACAGGGAAATTATATGAAGAAAATAAGCAAGGAACATGCATAATACTGGAAAAAAAAAAACACCGAAAAAAAACCAAAAAACCAAAACCCAAACAAGCAAATCCACAGTTCTTTGATTGCAATCTCAAATAAACATGAGACATTAATAAAAAGTAGGAGACATCTTCAGCTATAAGTATGGGAAATTAGCTATTTACTTGCATTCATCTGCTGAACAAGTTAACAAACTGGGTCACAGACCCAGAAGTGTACAAGTGCCTTATATAGAAGCTGGAATCTACCAGATAGACTGAGTAAAAACACAATTCCTCCATGCAAGTTATATTAACCATTTATCTAGCGCAACATATAATAAGTACAAGATGGTTTATTATGTAAGAAGACCGTCTCAGTTACTAGAAAGCAGAAACTAATAGGGAATGTAACACTAGCTGCAAACTAGTAGCCAAGTTCAGCAGACACTTTAAAACCTCCTGTTCAGGTGTACAGCTGCTCCAGCCTAAAAAAGACTGAGCCCTTAAGCAGGGGGAAATCCTACTCATCCTGCCTGGAGCCTTTACATCAGATTCCCCTTGCTGCATAAAATAGTTTTCTTTCCATGTTTCAGAACACCTTGTACACACAGAGCATTACTGCAATCTAATCAGTAAAAACACCATAATTGCACAATGCAGCAAAGCTAACAAAAGGTTCCTATTGATCACATTCAGTCCCACAGCAACTGTGTTTCCCTTGCTCCCAACTCCTTTGACTGGTCAAGGGCAATTAATCTTCCAATGGGGCCAGCACCTCCTGCACAAGCACTGCGGGCTGGGATTTGTTGCCAGGGTTTGTGTTCAGGGATAAAAATGAGATTAAAAACATCATGAGGAGGAAGCCTGGCCATTTTCACACCAGCCTGGGTGATGAAGCTGCAGGCAATTCAACAACTCCTGCAGGTTCCTTCCCTCCCCACCCCTCCCAGCTGTTTCCTCCTGCCTTCATCTGCACCCATGCCCAGCAGGGCCATCCCTTCCAGCATTCGGGTTTCCTGCTCTGTCCCAGACCATTGGCCCTCACAAACTGCACCCAGCAGGGATGGAAAAGAAAGAGCGGCTACGAACCTTCATAGGGGGACATCCTCTGCAACCACTGCTAGGATCCAATGACAGGTGCAGCACTTTCTCCTCAGCCAGTGAGCAGTTGGGCTGAGAGGACTGCAGATGGAGCCCCGTGCTCCTCCCAGGACAGCAGGAGGCACAGCTGCACTTCAAAGGATTGCATCTTCCACATCTCTAAGAAAGGAGCACTCTGCAGTTGAGCTCAATCACTTAAAGGACTGCACATCGTACTGATGGCACATTAGCAGCATGCTATATAACTAAACTGAAAACACAGATCAGGATTCTCAACAAAGCACAGTTTTGCTTTAAAATTCGGTGTTCTGACAGGGCACCAGACCTTAGCATTATATATTTTCTGCAGTACTTTAGCTGTTTAGCACTGACTTTTCCCACCCTATAAAACCTGTGACCCACAAACTTTTCGATAATAATCTGCACAGCAGTCAGCATTGGCTAGACACTTGCATTTTGGCTTCAGGGAATCCATGCTCTGAAAGCACAGCAGCAGGCAGACAGAAAGACAGTCACATAGACAATAAGAGCTAGATCCACCAAAAGACTGAAGCTCCTACAGGTCATACACTGAGGTGCCAACATTTTACATTTCCACGACTCACCCAGGCTCTGCATACAATACAAGGAGGAAGGAAGGTGCCTTACAATATGCCCTAAAATTCTTGCTGAAAAGGATGCCCAGCCAGGAAGTTAGCCAAGACACAGCAGAAGGTAAAAGCATGTATTTACTTACTGTCCCAAGCTCCAGTTATCTCCTAGACTTACAAGAGTCCTTTGAGTGTAATTTGGAAAAACTCCCTGAAAAGTGGTTAGTGTCCATTTTAAATTAACAGTAGAGCATAAAGGTTCCCAAACCTCCTGCTCCTGGACACCACTATTGGTGACAGCCACAGAGGCAGCTCTTAGATCCCATTACCTCACTTCAAAGCCATCAGCATGACTCATGTCACACACATGTGACACTCCTCTGCTTTACATCCTACATCCCCACATCAGTCCCTGTATTCCATCTTTCCGTCTCTGCCACCTCAGACCATGCACCACCACCTTCCAAACCAGCAAATCCAATCCCACATTTAGCCACACAAACATAACCCAGCACCTTTTCTTTACTGCCCAACACGCCACACCAGCTCCTCAGCTGCCACTCTGTGCTCCCTCAATCTCCACTTTGCTATGCTACCTGAAACCAGGAGCACTTTTAGTTGGCTGCAGACTTCTCCAGCTCTTCTGATTTCTTCCTCTGCACACGTTCAGAAATGCTCCTCTGCCTGACTAACCATCATTAACAGTGACCTACATTCAAACACATGAATGTTCTGCTTTAGCTGCTTCAGTTCTTTAGTGTAATAGCCCTCAAAACCTAAATTCAGCTAAGTTTGCAAATGAAATGTGCGATATGGTTAAAATGCCAGCAGGGTCTTGTGGCAGCCTTTATAAACCGGACCTTATGCAAAAACTAGATCTGCTTTTTTCCATTCATCTGCCCTCCAAGAATGACTCTGTAAAACTCATTCAGTGTTTGAGTTCATCTTTTCAGATATATACTTGAATTAAACTCTATTCAGGAAAACAGTACTTTTTTTTGCAGTAGAAGTACAGTACTTTTGCCACTTCCCTTGGGCCCTGGTTAAATTCCCATCAACATAGATAGGGAAGGTTCAGATTGGAAATTAGGAGGCTTTTCTTCACAGAAAGGGTGACTAAACATTGGAATGGGCTGCCCAGGGAGGTGATGGAGTCACCCTCCCTGGAGATGTTTAAGAAAATACTGTATGGGGCACTTAGTGCCAAGGTCTACTTAAAAAGGTGGTGTTCAAAGACTAGGTGATCTCAGAGGTCTTTTCCAACCTAATTGATTCTATGATTTTGTGGAAGTCTATAAACTGACTCCCATGAGGCAGGTTTGAACTCAGGCCTTAGATACAAACACCAAAGTTTAAGGGCACATGGGCAGTCTGTACAGTAATTTTGTTTTCGCAGGTTTCTATCAATTTTTTATATTTAATACAGAAAACACAGGTTGACACAGCATTAAGAAAATGAGGAATGCCATGCAAGTAAAACTTACAAGCTGTGACCGTGACCCCACTGTGACCTGAGCTAGGCAGGAGTCCTAGCAGAACACATGCACAGGAGTGTGCCTGAAGGATGTGATATACATGCATAAAAGAGTCTGGTTGCAGCTGCAGTAGTAATCTGCTTTACCTCCCTTCATAAAAGCTAAGAACTAATATTCCTAATTCCTGTGGTTTTGCTTATTTTAAAGAAAAAGAGGAAATCAGCAAGCATGCAACTGACCCCAGCCCCGTGCAGCATCATCGGCCTCAGGCTGCAAAGCTCCAAGGGTGCCAGCATTAAGCGTCCACAGGAAGATGTGTATTTCCCTGAAGCCAGTGCATCAGAAAAAAGCCTGATGAAGTGCAGCACCAGGTGCGGGTTTGGCAGGAACTGAACCAAAGAGATTCCCCTGTGAAGGAAGGCTGATGGGGAAGGATTTTGCTCCCCTTGCAACGTAAACCCTGCAGTGTTTCCTGCGGAGCACTGCTGTTGTGATGCAGCGCAAGCTCAGGCTTCAGGAGTCCAATCACTTTGGGTTTGTTTACACTGGGAGAGCTCTGCTGCTAGATATGCTGGCATCGCTCCTCAGTGTGGATGTAACATATGCCAGAGAGGGAATTCCTCTGCCAGTCTAACGGTACCACTTCCCCCAGTGACATTAACAAAGCCAACAAAAGCACTTCTCTGACAGCACAGCTGCACCAGTGGGGGGTACACGATTTTTACTGCTTTCCCCCTTCCCCCAGCCCATGAAAATATTCCATAGGACTACCGAAGCCCTACAGAAGGGATGGATTCTCTTCTGGGCAAGCTTCCAACATCATCCAATAGCACTCACTGCAGAGCAGGAAAATGGAGACCCGTATTAAATGCACTTAGACCCAAGCAGCGTTTCATCGGCCAGGAGGGGACAAGGGCCTCTGCCCACAGGGTCTCAGTGATCCGTGATGAGGAGTGGCACGAAGGAAACTTCTTGCAGATGGAGCTGGCCACCCCTGCTCTGCTCCCCACCACTGTTACAGCGCTGAGGCACTGAAATAAGTTGCCCAGATAAGTCATAGATGCCTTATCCCTGGAAGTGTTCAGGGCCAGGCTGGATGGGGCTTTGAGCAACCTGGTCTAGTGGAAGGTGTCTCATGGCAGGAGTGTTGGGACAATCTGATCTTTAAGGCCCCTTCCAACCCAAATCATTCTATAGTTCTACGACTCTGGTGGTGGGTAATGGCAGCAACAACATCATACTGAGAGATGTAGAGAGAGAATGGCTTTGCTCTAGGCAGCAACGTGAGAGAGTGAGCAGGAGTGTCACACTGGCTGAGGATCAGGGAGTAAAGCTCAGCCAGCCAAGGTGCAAGACACTGCTTCCATGCTGCCAGCTCACAGTATTTTTGCAAGCCCAGTCATGCTAGAAATGTTTTAAGGTTCCAGCTCTTCAAATCCCAGTCACTGGATAACAACTAACTTAAACTGTTATATAGGGAACGTATATATTGTATTCCCCTCTGTGATCTACAGCCAGATTTTAATAACATATATATGCATATTATATATAAGATAGAAATATATATAGAAATATATATGTGTGTATGTATAAATACGCTGACATACATACCTTGTCTGCAAACTTCAATTTTAAATCCACACTTCCAGTTTTCTAAGGCTGGAATTACAATCTTAATCAGCTGAACAATGTGGTGCTATCAGCCACTAGCATACAGTGTAACCAGAGGGGAGCATGCAGGTGGCATCCCCACAGTTCTTCCTTTTCTCCACACAAGCATTTGGAGGATAGTCTGAGTAGCAGTAGGGCACCTGAGGGCTAAAGAATCACTTTTTCTGTTATCCATATTACGTACAGGCATAGAAAGAATGCACATAAAAATCATGAAAAAGACAATAATGAGAGTAAGACCAGCAGAACTACTTTATTTTTCCACATTTTCTCACAAAAAACAATTTAACTGTCAACAGTTTCCTTAATTGCCCCCTCCTCCCAGGATCTGGCAGCCCCCTATTTAACTCAGTCTAGATCTTTATGCATTGAGAATATCTAGTTTTCAAGGAAAAAAGCAGAGCACATAGATGCAAGTCCTCTGCTTCCTCAATGAGCACAGGCAGACCATATTTCTTTGGATAATATCCCAGTCACCAGAAATACAGAGCCAGAACATAGACAGGAAAAGCAAGGGCATTCTCCTTCAAAGCATGCGTGCATCCCTGCTCTCACAAGGCAGTAGGAGTAACATGGTCAATGACAAATCTGTAACAGGACCAAAAAATCCTACAAAGCTCACAGTATCACTGATGAGAACAGCGTGTATTCAGGAAAAAGGCACTCTCATGACTTTGTTTTCCTGGGGATAACTTTTCCCCAGGCTCTCGACTCATCCTTGCAGTGCTTCCATCCTGGAGCAACAGCATTCATACGCACACCGGCGTTCCCTGAGCACGCAGCCATGGCAGGCACACCTGTCCGGCACAGATTATTCTTGCCAGAAGCACAATAATCTCCCTGGGAGGACTGTTGCTGAAGGAAGATTGCATATCCACATTAAAATGCATATTTTGCTTAGTGCCTCCCAGGTCTAGTCCTGTGATGAACTGCTGCTGCTGCTGCAGTACCAGCAACCACAATACCCTCCCAACAGATTTCAGAGTGTGAAGGCGGGACAGCCTTTGGGGTCAGCCAGGCAGACCCCAACAGCCTCATCAAGGCTTCAGGGTGAGAGCATCCTGCCAGAAGAACTTCCAAAATGTAGGTTGCTCGGGGCCAACTAGCACCTGGAAATTTCCACCTTAGGAATAATGTCTGCACTGCTGGTGGGATGTTCTCAAGCTCTGTCTGGGCTCCACATTCAGCTCACAGCCAGCATTGCACCCTCTGCAATTATACTGGGCTACGAAAATCGTCATGTGTTATTAACTCTGGGTCCAAAACAACATGTGAAATACTACGTTCAGGCCATACCTCGTCACAACAGGAGAGAAATATACTTAGCCCTGATATTTACGTGTGAAATCAGAGATAAGTGAGCATAAATCTCCCCTTGCCTGAGCTGTAGGCGCACACGCTCATCGCAGGGACAAGGCTGGTGACATGGCTGCCACACGTAGCAGCCCAAACCCTCCTTTCGGATACTCTCAGTGCTCGTGCTCATACACAACAATTCATTTGCCTTGTGAATCTCAAAGGGTTAATTTACTCCTAAATTACAATTCAGAATGCCTCACTTAGCCAAAGACCTCTCTTATTAAAATAAGAATCACACAGATGCGAGAGGTATTTGTACAAAGATCTTAATCTCCACTGCCATCGGTCCTGGTAGTGTCCCAATTAATAACCAAATTAATGTCATCGCCAGTACCCAATCCTCCACAGGGAATAGGAATGACGTTTCCTTTCAGCCACGCACCAAATCTATCCAGCAAGAAGAGGGAGCTGCGTCTGTTTTCCCGGGGCCAGCCCCGCGCCGTCCGTCTCCCACCTCAGCGATGCGGGAGCAGCATGAGGAAGCGCCTGTGTTTTGGATCAGCCTCCCACGCGCAGCAGAGCAGCTTCTGGGCTGTTCAATCCTACGCTCAGTGCAACGCCTGGGGATGGTCCGTGCGATGGAGGGGGGCCAGGGCGGGCGAGACGCAGCGCACACCCAGCACGCTCCCCATCCCCTGGCTTCAAAGCACCGGACCCAGCTGCTCTCGTGCCCTCCAGGAGCCCCTGATGGGAGGGGGGGGCACCACGGGGTGTCAAATGGCTGCTGCATCACATCCCCCAATGCGTCTTCCCTATCTTCCCCAAAAAGAACAAAGCTGTCCTCAAAACGGCGCTTTCTGTCGAACAGCTGACCAAAAATAAAAGTACAAACAAAACTTAATGGAGCGCGAAGCCTCATATGACAAGGAAAATTCCCGCTCCAATTCTGATCTCTGTTTACAACGTTGAAAGTGGGTCAAACTGGTCTGCGATGGAGGAATCTGTTTGGAAAATGATCTCGGAGAGGAAAAGCATCTAAGCGGCAGACAACTGCACTGCAATGCTTCCACGGGAATCCCTTCCCTGCCATCAAAGTAATTCAGTTTTACCACACAAGGTTGAAACCCTGTAACTTAAAATTAAGGCTTTTCATTCAAATTACTTAAATTCAGCAATTCCCTGTCTTTTGAAGCAAATAACCATGTTTCAGCACAGATCTCCATGCTTTAAAAAGCTAAGACATGGCCAGGTTTGGACAGGGTAGGGGAAGCTGTTGTCAGTTTTGTTGATTTTACATGGTTTTTTTTTTGAAATTGCCCTCACTTTTGTTCATTTCCTGTGTTCAGGACAAAGTTATTGTGCAGTACCATCACACTGCCTAACTCTACTATTTTGTTTTACCTTGTCATGGTCTCTTTCAAAATGCTAAGGAATTATTATGACATTAAATAGGAATTTCCCCCCCCCCCCCCCAANNAATAGGAATTCCCCCCCCCCCCAAAAAAAAAAAGGAACAGTCTGTAACAACATTACTTTTCAAAGTACTTTATGACTTCCAGAAATCTAGTGAATTTAATATCTGTCCTTTCCTGTTCAAGATAGAAAATGATTGTAATGTAAACAAATTCAGCCAAAACTTCCTGGCAAGAAGCTCCGTAGGTTGTTCTGTGCAATGCTGGTATACAAATACACAGCAATCTAAAGAAAGAATATACTAACCAGCCTTGAAACCCACTAATTTGTTTTATCGACTTATGAAAATTCTGTTCTTTGACCTTCAAGAGCTTGATTCCTTTTATGGTTGCACAATCTTTATTTATTAAAAATCTCCTACTAATTACTCTCAGGGTACCCAGAGGCTTTAAAAATCACAAAATGTGAAAAAATGCATTACTACATTCTTGCATATGTTGAATCCTGTTGCTAAACTGTTTTTGAAAGAAAGAAATAAATTTCTAGCATTTTGTAGAAAACCTCTTTAAAAGCACCCCAAGCTGATAAACATTTCTTCATACTTATAATTTGTTTTTTTTTTTCATGTTCTCTTTGGTTTTAGTTACTATTTTGTATTTACAGAAAAATGAGCTCTGTGAGCCTTCAAAGTCTCTGCTAATGTCAGATATTTATAGAAAGTTATGATCTCAAATGATTTTGAGAACTGAATCAGTCTACATCCATGGGACAAACCTTGTATCTTTTAGACTTCAAATATGTCCAATTTTAACTGGAGACTTTCAGGGCAAATAAGGAATAAAAAGGCTCATATTTTAAATGCCCTCAGTATAAAAAGCAACAAACAGTAGTAGCCAAAAAGACTTGGAAAAAATACCATGGCACAGGAAAGGATGTAGATTTTATATCTGTTTACTAACAAACAAAGAAAAAGAATGAAGTAGCACAGAAACAGCTCAGGCAAAACATAGATGAGACGTGAAAGAGGTATGGGGCATAAATTCCGTGTCTACAGAAAAATAATATTTACAAAGTTAGACGGAAAAATTAGTTTGTGTGTCTCTCAGACACATCTCTGAATTAGAAAGTGCTTTGTGAATGGCCCATGGAAATAAGCACAGCTACCCTCACAAAACCAAAGATCGACCTAAAAAAAAAACAAAAACAAAAAAAAACTTAAGGGGCTATTTCTCCCCAGACTTACAACTAAGTCAGAGCCAGAGCAGGCTCACAGGGTCAGCAGGTATGTACCGGGTGGCCGCCTGTCCCAGCACCCTGCTCGACGCGAGGCGAGCTCGGGGAGGTGGGAGGCTGCGAGGCGCCAGCGTTCCTCCCGCCCTGGCTGCCATCCCAGCCTGCACACCACCCGCTGCACACCCCGTGCTGCTCCACCACGAGCTCCACGGGAAAGTCCCACTCACAGCTTCTTGCACACCTTCAGGCTGGTGTCGTTGCTGGCTGTGGGGAGCTGTGCGCCCCTGCAAACCCTCCTCTGCATATGGGCGCTGAGAAGAGACCCCTGTTTGAACACGAGAGGTGTTTGCTCCTCTGAGATGAAAAGAGAGCCTTTCATTCACTAACCAAGCTGTCCCCAACTATACTGTAACAGAAAAGCACATTAAATTGGGAAACACTCTTTTAATACTTATTTCTGTTATGCTTTTTTGTTTATTTTGCTTTTCAGTAGAGCCTCTTTCCCAGATCTTTCCCAGAGAGCAGGACCCCATTTTACTAGGCTTGACATCTACACAAAAGGGAAAGACCTTTTCTGCCCTAAAGCTGAGAACCTGAAGTCCAGGAGGTGCTCAGGAAGTGTGCCTGAAGCAGCAGTGTGGTACAGGCTGCCAAAACCCTCCTTGGGCTTGCTGCCACCAGGCAAAAGAGCCTGGGGACCAGGAGGCATGGGCAGAGCCTGTCAGAGCCAGTGGCTAGTTAGGTGGAGGAGCCCCACTGCCCCCCATGTCACATGTGTCACCGCAGAGGGCAGAACAGGACATTTACCTGCTCTGGAGACCCACTTCGAAGCCCAGCCCGCTGGACAACAGTTTGCACCTCATGTACTGCCTCCACAAAGCTGCAGCCCCTTGGGGGCTGAGACATCCTCTTCAGCTCCACTGCCTGAACAGCCATTTAGGGGAAAGTGGTGGTGGGAAAAGCAGTGGCATGGGCTTCAGCTGTCCCAGCTAGCCCCAGTGGCCACCATGGTTGTCCCTGAGTTACCCACGCTCACACAGCCACTGTTCTCATCACTTCCATTCCCTGCCAATAGCACTGCGGGCTCCTGCGGGGTTTCCATATCCCCATACCACCTCCTAATGTACCTGTGAATTTGGGAGGCAGGAATGATCTACTGCATCTGCAGAATGGGACTCCAGTCCAAAGCCAAGACCTCCACACTACAGTTCCACACAAAAAAGTGACGACCCCGGCGGGTGGCAAACCGAAGAACAGAAGGGGGACAGACCAGCCCAGTGTCCTGCTGAGCTCAAGGCACTGGTTTCAACTTTGTGGGTCGGAGAACTACTTGAAATAAAGCCACAAAAGGTAACAAAAGCCCACTGTCAGCAGGCTCCAATGAGTGGAGAGCTCTGCCAACTGCAAAAGATGAAAAAATACGGTGTTATTTTCAAGCCAGGAGTAATCCCATCATCATAGCAGATGACCTTCATCAATCTTCTGTTCACCATCTTGGACTGGCACACATGGAAAGTTTTTGTCAATATGTGGGTCTCTGTGCGCACCACGTTACTGAACATCTGGTGAGACAACGGTGCTGTCCCAAGTTTGGAGGCACAACCAAACCCTTCTCCCTCTAGCTGAGCTACGACGGGAATTACGTACCCATACAGAACACATAAAAGTTACCTGACAGAGTACATTTGCTTCAAACACAACACAGACTAGAGCTGTAACGCGGTTGTTCAGAAGAAAAAAAAAAAAAATTTAAAAAAAAAATCCCACGGGCTACTGAACAGAAAAGCACCCAAATAACGCTAAAACAGCCTTCAGGAAAACTAAGCATCAAACGCTTAAATGTCCTTCAGAGGCTGGAAGGGATGAGCTGAATCACCTCCCAAGCGAGGTGAGGCACCGGCTCTTCCAGCAGTTGCGTAGATAACTTTACAGCCGGCTCGTGGCAGGCAAGGAAGGGTCCACAGTCCAGCCCCAACATTAATGCATCTCCCGCGCACGGCCAGCACTCCGCTCGGGGAGCGGGGCGTTTGTATCACTCGCAGAACAGTGGCCCCT
>VWZN01010794.1:34350-59741 GCA_013396955.1 Regulus satrapa | reverse complement strand
TCCGCGGGCGCGCAGCGGGAGCGGGAGCGGGAGCGGGAACGGGAGCCGCGGGCACCGCCGGCCGCCCCGGGGAAAAGTTGCGGGATGCCCCGGCCCCGCATCTTCCCCCCTTCCCCTCGGCCGGCGAGCCTCCACAAGCCTTCGGGGCCAGGCTCTGGGAGGATGGTTTGGGACCGTCTACTTCTGGGAGCGCCCGGCAGCGGGTTCCGGCCCCGCCGGGCGCATTAACGGGATCTCTGCCCTTGCCCGGCGTTCCCTTGCGCGAGGAAACCCGCCCGGTTGCGCGCCATCCCTGCCGGGCGCCTGCCGGGATGCTCCAGCCCCGGAGCGCCTCCCGCCAGCTCCCACCGCGATGGTCCTGCGGCACCGCCTGGGAGCACGGCGTAAATACTCGGTAGGGCCGGGAAGGCTAACCCGAAACAGAGCCTTCCCGTGCCTTTTATTCTGACAAAAACCATCCCTCAGGGCTTTGCTTGGACAGGACACTATGAGCGATCAGGTTTTAGAAGCTGGCTGGTCCGGGCTCCCAGGCTCTCTCTGATGCCAGCAGCTTCCCTGATGCAGCACACACGGGCCAGGAGAGGCGATACCACCACAGCCCCTGCTCTCCCTTCTCGCCCCACCTAACCCCCTCGAGGGGCAAAACGCCTTCAAGGCAGAGGTAGGGGGAATAATGCCAACTCAAAATCATCTCTGCTGTTCTGCTTCCAGTCTGGTGTACTGCATCCTCCACCATCACAGTCCCTGAGCTGCAGCTCTAGTAGGGTCTTCCAACCCCGAATATCTTCCCAAACCACCAGCCAGGCCAGAATGAGAGGCGCATTTCAATTTGAGACAAGATAAGCTAATTTCAATACTGAAATCTCCTTCTATCCCATAATAGGTGCAGATTTTCTTAAATTCTGACACTTCAGGTAGATACCTCTTCCAAAATTTTTTTTTTCTTTTTGCTCCTTGTTTTGGTCATGATGAGAGCAGCAGACTGGCCTCTGCCAGTATTAATGCCCGCCCGGACTCAAGCAGGATGGGATAAACAAGTACAGTGCACAGAGCAATGGTCAGAAGTCATTTGTTACCTCAGCATCCCCAGCAGGGGTTCCCCAGTAGCTTCCTGAGCAAAGCAAGCAGCAAGTGGGGACATCCCTGGCACTGGCCCATGGTAGAAAACAGGGGGCATGAGTTTGTGAACTTTCTGTGTGAGAGATGTGATGAGTACAAGAACAAGGTGAAAAGCCATGGCTGATTACAGTAGAGAGCATGAGACATGACATGGTGTGGGAAAACCCATCCAAAGGCAATGGAAGTAACAACATATTACAACACAGAATGATGATCTTAACAGAGCATAAAGGGTTTCATTACAAGCACTATCTAGGTTATCACTGACTGACATCCATCACCTATCTCCTCACCATTCTTCTGCACTTAACTGTACACCCTTCCGTGCTTATTTTGAGTCACAGATTCTGATCCAATAATTTGCCAGCTATGAAGAACACAAACATGGCAATCCTTTGCCACTGGAAAGCCATGGGGGTGGATTGCCTGGACACTTTTGAAAAAAGCTTGACACGGGGCAAGAAACAATTTCCAGAACTTTAAAGGAAAAAAATGAAAGCGCCCAAAAGATCTAGGAGCATGCCCCTCCTTTCCTCTCTTCCTTTCTTGTCAGACTTTCCCCTACAAGGTATTTACTGCAAAGCACATGCTCAGTTGCAAAGAAATCTCTGCACAGCTCCCCTGCTTTATTCTTTCCTCCTGCATGTCCCAGTACTGTCCATTTATACTGCAGCCTTGTAGGACAGGCAGATATTTTGCATCTGCACGGTCTGGCGAGTGGAGCCCATGCCATGGTTGGAGTTTTGAAGTAACACAAACAATTAAATATACAATTATTGCAAGTCTGCATTCCTTCTTCTACTTCTTTGTTCCACAATTAAAGATGTTCTGATTCTCTTATGCCCTGACTCTGGTCCCACTGTTTCTTCTAAATCATAATCGTAAACTCATGACATCTTTCTTCAAGCATCCATTTTGATAGTATATAAATAATCTAAATTCTTTCTGAAGGTATCATAGAAGGATGATTCTAACCACTGTTTTCTGCAATACATTTTATATTTATGCAAAACTGACAAACTAATTTTGGTACTGACTCTCGCAAAGGGTATATGTGAAGCATGTATGTAGGTTGAGGTCTCAAATCTGTTTACACAAGCAAAAAGATTCTTATATTGGGGGGAGGGGGGAGGAGGGAGGTGTCTCCATTTAATAATATCTGGACCTCTTTTGAACAAGAAAGAAATCAATGTTCTGTGAAATACATCAGGCAGCTTTGGCAGAGATCTAGTAGATTTAACCGCACATCATTTTCTATAAATAAAGATTAAGCAGTTGACAATTTATTTGGTCTTTTCCAAGCTTTTGTCATATTCTTATGAGAAGTTACTAAGGAAACCAGGTAGGCATGAGGTAGAAGGTAAATTTCTGCCATGGAGTAGTGAACGGTTGAAAGACAAAAAGGCAGAAATAAATTGCCAGTTTGCAATTTGACCAAAAGATTACCAGTAAAGACACTTCCACTACCCTGTGGTATAAATTAACTGAAAGTCTCCCGAAAGACGATTATACTTCTGTGGGTTTTATTTATTCTTCTATCCTGAGCAGTTGGTTTTGGAGGAGGGAAAGCAGGAGAGGAAGGGAAGAGCAGGTAAAGAAAGCTACTCTTTCATTTTGGACTCTCATTTGCCATTTTCCATTTTCAGCTCTTAATACCTTGTCTACCTGCCCCTGGGCAGCAATGAGATGCTTTGGCCAGATACATAAGTCTCTGTTTTCCCTGTGCCAAGCCAAGGTCAGGGTTTCAATGTGGAGGTGACTAATTAATTATCAGTCCAGCTTGAACAGAAATTGCCTTGACAATCTGTAATTAGCTATATAGGGGTCATACTGGATCAATTGTTCTGCTGGGGTTCCTATGCTATACGTAATTATCTCTGTAGTTTTGGCCTAGGGAGGTTTACATCTCTCTGTAGTGAAAGCTTCACCCCAACAAAGCACACTTCTGTGTTAAACTCAGAGATGTATTTTCATATCATTTAAGCCTACCTTTTAAAAGAATCTGGAGGCTCGTAGAGGAGCTAGTCTTTTGCAGTTCCTGAAACCAGCTATCACAGGTTCATTATCACCAGCTCTCTCTGCTGTTGATTGACTGCCTGTCAGCTGAAGGTGTCAGTTAAAACCCATACACCAAAGATTGTGTCAGTGAACTCGGGAAGGCAGATCAATGAGCTGTGGGGTGCTGGCACAAGTGTCAGTGAATTTAAAAAAAAAAAACAACAAAAAAAACCCAAAACAAACAAAAAAACCCACAACAGAGAGCAAATTATTTCATTATCTTCCAGGTGGCAAAGTATTTTAATAGGCAGATGCAAAGTTTTCTGTCCTGAGAGGTCTGTCAACCAAGCATAAATCAGAGAGCAGCCAAAGTGCTGATGCAGAAACACAAATCCAGGATTCTGAGAGCAGGTGTTTGACCATGGGTGACAGCAGCATGATGCTCAGGACTGCAGTGCTCAGCTCCAAGGCAGCACGATGGGTTCCCAGGTAGGCATGGGCCTCTCAAAGAGGGATCACAGAAGGCAGTGTGTTGAATACACCAGTGACCAAGCCATCGCCAAAAACAAAACAAAACAAAAACAACAACAAACAAACAAACAAAAATAAACAAATATGAGAGGTGCCTCTTTTAAATCTCTTTCTTCCATGGAGGCTGCAGGGACCTGTTGCAGAATTTGGAGACAAACAAGGATGCTTAGCATCATGAGAGCATTTAGCTGGGAGAGAGAAGCCCCAGAGATCAAGTCCCTCATTTATTTCCCCCGATCATAGGTCTCAAATCTCTCCAGGATCTAGTGCACTTGCTCTGCTTCCTTCTGTTCAAGAGCCTTTAGGGCCTACTTAAAAGCAGAAATACTGTCACCACATCTTTTCTTTAAATCAGTGTTGCCTATTGACACTATGCTCTGACTGAGCTGAGAGTCCAGGTTGCTGTCAAGTCTTTGGCTATCTTAATCCTAGCAGTCAAAATTTTCATTAGCATTTGCTTGATTTGATGAGGCAATCCTGTGTTACAAGCTTTATCACAGTCACTTGCACTTTTGTAGCTTTTACCCTGGCTATGATCTTTAGGTGGAAATATACAGAGTCCTCTGGCAAGTCTGCAGTAGCCCAAATTGTAGCTCTGCTTCTGCGTTCCCGAGAGCATCAATTCAAGAGCTGCCTTTGTCTTCTAGGTGCAGTTCAGGATAATGGCATTGATCTGCTACATTCTTTAGACTTTCAGAAACCAGTAAGTGTCTCTGCTTTCAGCAGAGATGAATATAAAATGAAGGTCCTTGCCATGAAGTGCTTAGTCTAAATCACAGGTGATGGAAGATGAAGGATAGATCTGAGAAAGGAAGAAATGAAGCAGGACAATAGGCAGCAGTGGAGTCACACTTAGGCTCGCTCCACAGGAAGAAACTTATTTTAATTGCCATTTCAAAAGTTTTATTCACATTTAATAAGGTCTGAGAAAGAAATGAAGGACAAGAATTGAACAGCGAGAAATCAAAATTACTAAAATGAATGAAAACATTCTGAATTTAAAGAAACAAACAATTAGCTGAGATTCTCGGATGTCTTTAAACAAATGCATAATGAATGAACAGTATTTTCCAAATTCTGCCCTTTATTTTGTTAGCATGAGTTGGAGCAAGTGCTTTTTTAACATTGCGGGCTGGACAGAAGCAAATCAGTGGTTCCCCTGTGGAAGGACTTGGGGGAGGGGAGTTGGCAGTGAGCTCCACCATTTCAGGCCAGACACAGCAAAAGCTGTCCTGCAAGCTGAAATATCAGATGCAGATCCCCAGCTGGTGGAAGTTGTCACAGCTCCCTTAAAGTTGATGAATCTATGACATTTTTAAACAGCGAGCTCAACAATTTGCAAAGAGCTCTGATCACAAGGGACTGACATGACCATCCATTAAAAAGGCAAATTGGATTCTAAATTGTATCTGAGGAAGAATTTTGGGCAGAGTAAATGTAAGAGTGCTACTGAGTCATCAGTAGAAACTCGTTTGGATTACAGCACAGAAACTTGGATGCTTGTTCTCTGGAAAAACTAAATCACACGCAGATAGAGTCATTAGAAGACTGACAGTGATCTTATGGGAACTCAGCTTGTTTGCCCTGGTGAAACAAAGCCTGAGAAAGGGTACAGGAGGGCCGTCTATAAATACACCAGTGGGTAAATATCACAGATAGGCATACAGCTATTTAAGCTTTGGGACAGTGCTAGCACAAGAGCAAATGGATACAAACAGGTCCTGAATAAATTCATGCCGGAAATCAGAAAAATATATTTGCTTCTTCTAGCCACAGAAATTTTCAATGCTGATAAGAAAGAGATGGGCAAATAACCCAGCTGTTTTTAGAGGGGTGTATAACGTGCAGGTTAAAGTGCTTCTGTGGTTTGACTGCAGTAGCAGGGACTGGGCATGGCGCAGGCTCCGTTCCCCAGCAGACTGTGCATTACGCCTACCAGAATCAAAGTGGGCCAGGCATTCATCATGATGGATAAGGTTTAGTGAGAGAAGTCAAATAAGCAGAACCACAGTCAAAGCCGTTCTCTCACTCTGAGTGAATGCTAATGACACTCGTTCATTGCTGCTTGGAAAATGCACTTTGTAAACTAGGTTAATGGAAGAAAGCCCTCTTCTCTGACATATAGGTTCACAGAGTTGGAACTACACATTGTGATCCTTGGATTTTTTTTTTTTTTAGAGCCCTTTTGTATTCAAATTTTTCAATCCTATAAAAGTTTTCTATAGATAAATGCCTGGTTTCTTTTTAAACACACAGCAATTACCAGAGTGAAGTAGCATCCTGCTACTCCACTGCCTGTCCTCCACTTTACTCCAAAATCCTTGGTAGTGGACAGACAGTTTTGAAGACATTTTTGAAGTGTGAGAAGATAGAAGAGCAGCACAGGGAATGAGAGAGAGGAAGAGAACACAGGTGATAGAAGCTCTTGGTCAATGCAGGAGCATCACAATATACAGCTCTTCCATCAGTGTGTTTATGACAAGATTTCCACACTTTGCTCAGATAAAGAGAAAGAGAATTGATTTTGATGGGATTGGTTAGCTGGTGAGGTTTGCCAGAGGATTCTTATTCGCAGTTGTATGAGTGGTCAACATACCGGATAAATTTGATAAAACTGTAAAACTGGATTAGTCCCCATTCACAGGGGAGATTGCTGTCTCCAAACATCACCATCTGCTGGGTCATCCTCACGCTTTTTTTGGGTGTGGGGGTTGCACTTGCTGTCACTGACAGCAGGGCATACTCAGGGGAGGGTTTTGGGAACCTGCTCCCCTGGCTCCCAGCCTGAGCCCCAGCCTGGCACACAGCAGAGCTCGGCAGAACATCTATGGCTCAATCAGGCTTTCAAGAGCTCTCTGGACTACTTTTGCAAGAGACCACGTGAGCTGATGGAGCTGCTATTTTTAGTCCTACAGTACTATTTGTTGACTATGGCTGTTTCCTATGCAGTAGGTACTGAAAGGCCAAGGCACTAGAAGCCTTCTAATGATCTATCAATAAATGTTACTGTCAATAAATGTTACAGTCAATAAATGTCACCATCTGCCTTAAGTTAGCATCGGCACTCTTTCAGCTTGTAATTATATATTATATTAATTATATATTATGTTATGTTATGTTATGTTATGTTATGTTATATTTATTAGATTACATTACATTACATTACATTACATTACATTATATTATATTATATTATATTNTATATTATATTACATTACATTACATTACATTACATTACATTATATTATATTATATTATATTATATTATATTATATTATATTATATTATATTATATTATATTATATTTATTTTATTATATTTATTATAGTTATTCTATTATATTATATTTATTATATTATCTATTATATTATCAATTATATTGTATTAATTTAGGCTATAGACCTTTGTATCATCAGCATTTCGCTTCAGATTTATTTCTGACACTCTCAATCAGTGGTAAGATGGTCTTCTGGTGCTCCTTCTGAAAGAAACCAAATACTAAGCCCTGCTGAAGGCGTACCTAGCCTGTGGGAGCCTCCCCTCCCTTCATCCTCAGGTTCTCAAGGGTGCTGTCACCAAGGGTACCAACAGGAGGGTGGAGGGCCAGCTGTGGAAGCTGCTCAAACAGAATATATAGAGATGGCAACAGCTGAAATCTTGTGTTTTGCCCCGAAATCTCTGGGCACCTCTGGCTACTTTCTTCTTTGCTGATTAAAACTACAACCACCTAACAAATATGGATTATGATTATTTGGCTTAGCTCCCTACCATTTTCTCTTTAAGCTCCCAGTGTTTAAGGGCATTAACCTTGTGTGTTTTTCCTTGGCTTTTATAGTCCTGTTGTCAGTGATTATAACTTTCAGTACTCTTAATTTTGGCCAAATAAAACTAATAAATATGCTCTGATAAATAAGTATTTACAAAGTCTTCCAGAGGGCTTGAATCCTAAAGATCTCCAATGTTACAAGAACCAAGGCACACATTACAGTTACACCAGAGCTGATTAGAAAGGAGAAAGAAGCATCACTGACTTGCTGAATTTCCTGGAGTTCTCCAGCTCAGGTGACATCACCATTTAGCAAACCAACTCTCTGTAAGGTCTGCCCTCATAGGCCATATTTTCCCATGCCATATTCTCCTTGCAATCTTTCCTATTTGAATTAGAACAGGCAACCTGTCACCATCCCTGGAAGGGTTCAAAAACCAGGTAGTCATGGCACTTCACAGTATAGCTTAGTGGGCATGGTGGTATTCAATCCAAGGTTGGACTTGATGATCTTGGAGGTCTTTTCCTCTAAGCATAATGATTTCATGATTCTAGGATTCTAGGTGTAATCCCAACAAAGTCATTACCCCATATAAAAATGCCCCTTTATAAGGAGAGAATGTCAGGCTTTCATTATTTGATGGCCTTGTGTTAAATCTTAGGTTTCCAACCAAGTAATGGGATATTCCTACTTTTATTCACAGGAACTGGACTATGAAATATTGAAAGATTCCTGGGCTGAATATTGCCTGAAATTTTTGTCACCTTTTTCTTTGCTCATGTTTTCTATGCTCCCAATTGAGAGTTTTTGTATTCATGTAAAGCCTATTTTGAAGACAGTTCTGGAGCCATTGCTGCCACATGTTTCAGCCAATTTACAGAAGGTGTGTTCCAGCTATTTATTGGATATAGTTACAGAAAGAAACAACATCACATAGGTAAGACAAAATATTTTTTTAATTAAACAAAGTAAGATTTTCAGTGTTTACTTGGAATTTTCTAGGGCACCTTCAAAGCACTGCAGATCTCTGTATTTTCAGCATGTTACATGTGATGTGGTGATATTTAAGCCTGTACTAGATTAATCAGTAATCGATATAATTAATTGACTAGCATACCTAGTTATTTTTCAACCTTGTTGAAGATTGTTCAGTCCCATCTCTGTCAAGAATCTCTATCTGATCAGTGAAACAGACCATGATAAAAGCTGTATAAAAAACCTTCCTCCTTTACTAATTGGACTGGACTTGGAAACCAGAGGTTTCCTGGGAGCATTGCCTATTTTCCTCATAATTATTTGCATATTCAGTTCAACAGCAAAACAAGTCTGTAATTGTTCATTTCAGAAATTAAAATCTCCTTATCATGTACATCAGTCAGAAGAAAATCTGCAATCACTGCATCAATGCCAGATAGTACTAAATTGTAGGACCTGCACTAATTTAAGATGTCTATTAAACAATAACTTAAGAAGCAAAGGATCTTAAGAGAAGGAAATTTGCTGGAGACATTGTTTAATGTATCCTTCTTAGTACAAGGAAGAATTTTTCTACGGCTCAATATGTAAATTGCATTCACCGTCTAATTACACCAATTGAGGCAATCTAAGGTAGTTTAACATTAAGAAATGTTTTGTAACAATTTATACTTTATGTTCAACTCACAACAGTATTGATATAATCTTGAAATTTAATAATATGGGTGGGATTAGACCTATATGTGAGACTTCTGCTTTGATGTTTGACATAAGGAATGTACACAAGAGATGCCCAAATGCTGCTTTGCTTGAATGCTGCTGTGAGCTTGAATGTCAAAGCTTAATGCCAGTGGGAAGAAATAGCACCATGAAAATAACTTGATCCACCTATTTAACGTTCCAAATATATACTAGGAAAGGGGATAAAGCCTAAAAAAAAAGAAAATGTTGGTGTGGAAGTAAAAAAAAAAAAAAAAGTACCTGAAATAGAGTGTAGTTCTCACCATTCAAACCTGTATGATTGTCTCAGTATTTTGTTCCACCCAAACTCACAAGACTGATTAGTTTTACACCACTACATTACATTATAAAGATTTTTGTCTACTGGTCAAGTCCTTCTTGAAAATAGGATTATTTCATTAACTAACACAGAAGTCAAAACATCAAAATTCATGCTCTAGTAAATTTGCACGAAGTAAATAGGAGTTTGACATGAGCAAGAAATAACAAAAAAAATTCAAAGCCTCCTTCTGGCTTTTCTTCTACCCTGAATTTCAGTACAAAACATAGGGAAAATACTGTCCTTAACATGAAGTATAAAATCTCATATTTATTCAAAAAATGTCACTGCAGCAGACAAATTTCAATTGTGGCAACTTCTGTGGATGAGAAGAAATAATTCTATAAAAGTTGGAGCTGAATAATATTTATAACGATTTTTCTTGGGGTGCAGTTTCCCAGGTTGAGATGTTGATCATATAAACCTGTATGGAATGAGCAGACACGTGAGAGACAAACTTTCACCAGCTCTATTCCACCTTTGATTTCAAGCTCAGCCAACTTAACTAATATGGCACAGATGAGGTTGAGGTACCAGAAAGTAGGTCTTTCACAAATGAGCTTCCCTGTGCAGTTCCAACATTTTTATTCTTGACAAGAAAGCTGTTCAGAAATTAACTCCAAACTCAGAGTTGTTTTCCCAACCAGCAGGGAGAAAAATGCCATGGGCTACCATCATGCCTGTACAACTGCACTATTTTTGCTCAAACAGTTATAAAAATAGTCTTTTAAACAAAGCTTTCATATATATATATGAGATATTTCAAAGGAAAAGGCAAGCATTGCTGTTTCCTGCCATTCATAGAGCTCTGAAATGGCAAATGAGACGTTAGAGACACCCTTCACTGCTGCTATTGCCTGAGAAGAGGAGCTGGCCTGTTTGCCAGTGCCTGTGAGGACACCACCCCCTGAATCTGCACCAGACGTCCTTCCAGGAAGGATGCTCTCAGTAGCTGCAGACCACTGCTCATACATCACCAACAACACTGCACTGTCCTGAGCTGCACAAGAACTGCACAGGAATGAGACAAACACTGATACAGGAAGACTGTACATTGCCCAAGCTTCATAGATCGTTATGTTGAACACCAAGTTTCATCTTTGCCAATTTAAAAGGCAGTGGAGAGAACTGTGATGGGATCTTTATGGGGATTTTACTTCCTTACTGTCTCCTATTGTCTTTAATGCATGAAGAAATAATTCATGTCCGGGGAAAGTTGTTTTGAATTTCTCTGGATTTTTGAATACGGATGTATACAAAGGTTGGTCTTTATGCAGAAGTTGCAACAAATTTTGAATTAATAAATGTAACTTTGTGTTTGGACCATAGTTAAAGATCATGCATATGTAAAAAATAAGAATTGAATGTAATAAAGCCATGAACTCAGCGATTACTAGAAGCCTTTATCTATGCTCTTTCAGCTAGTATCTGAGTTGATTCAAAGGAAAGGTGTAAGCCTTTGAAGACCCCAACTGGAGAGAATTATGAATCAAGTAGTTCAACACCATATATACTTATTTAAAAATTACAAAAATCAGACTGTAATGTATTTGATTTAAACAATTGCAGTCACAAATGATCCCATATTTTTTATTCAGTCTGCAATAAACACACTGAGATCTTTGCCTTAACAACTGTAAGAGCAGATCTTCTGTAATAGCAATGAAACAAAATTAAATATTGTGTGACAAGGCTGGGATAGTCTTATTCACATGGAGATAGGCTTCACTCCTCAAAGAGACTCAGCAGGACTGTTTAAGGAGCAGATACTGTTCCACAAAATAGAGATCAAAATCTGATCCCAAGACACTTTTATTCAAGACTTGGTTTGTGCCTTTTAATTTGCAAGGCACAAGACAGACAATTTGCTTTTTTAAAAAACATTTTATAGGTGTATTATTAAACAGTATAGGTTATCTGAAATATACATATTTTTACATTTAATTTACAGACAAATAACCTAATGAAATAAGAAAGAGAAACAACGGCACATCATGCCTGCAGGACTACAAAGCTGGCTATAATTTAGCTTCCTTTCCAAAACAAAAATAAAAACTAAGAAAACAAACATTGAAAGATTTCCACATTTTGTAGTCAAATATTGTTCTTTTACCATATTTGTAAACACTAGAATCTCACATAATCAAATTTAGCTTCCACAAAAGCATTTGTTTACTGCAAATCACAGCTATATGTATTTTTGATCACCGTTTAAGCCAAGAGGAATCCCGTTTCAAATTAAGAGACTTTAAAATAAGATGACTGTAACAAAATATTCACTTTTAGACCATGAACTTTGACACTGCCCTTTAGCCATAAGCCTAAAAATAAATTTTAAAACCCCAGTGTGCCACAACTCTACTTCCTGTAACATATGTTCATGATTGAGTTATCTCACTTGCACAGGATGTGCTCAGATGAAATGGAAACCGTCCCTCCATGACAGGCAGTTGAGCTCCCAAAATAAGGGCGAGTTTGTGGACCACAGCACAATTAAGCCTCGGCTTTCTACTCAGGCAGGGAGGTATAAATACACTGACAGCAGGAATGCTGCAAATAATCTGAATATTCAGTTAACAATATTGAAACTTGTTCTAGAAGCAAATGAGATGTGCAGACAGCATTTCCTTTAAAGGCTTTGGACAACACAAGCCTATAAATGGATTCATGTCCCACCTGGTCATTAGGTATCATGATCTGTTTAAACACACAGGGAGTGTGGGGCACTGGTAGCAAGAAAAAGTGGAAAAGACTTTTTGAGAGAGGCATTCAAAGTGATGCTGAGCTCTAAATACAAGCTACACATATGGGGACTAAGCAAAAAAATTGCTTTGAAGAAAACTCATATAAGCAGCCTGAAGCAAAAGGGAAAAATTTTAAATTTTTAAATCCATACAAAAAACTGTCTCATCTACATCAACCCCCTGAGCACTCAGAGAGTAACCAGTTGACCAAGAGAAGTGGGTTTTTTCCTCTCTTCCTTATAAGGTCCCACCTGAGAGACTACCTCTGGAGGAGTATATCCAGTACTCTCTGGTACTGGAGACTGGCTGAAAATCTAGAGCAAATCCAGCCCAGGGCCACAAAGATGGTCCAGGGGCTGAAGCACACCATCCAAAAGGGGAGGCTGGGAAAGCTGGGCTTGCTGCACCTGGGAAACAGCTGCCTCTGTTAGCTCCTTTGGTAGAGACTAGATCACATGCTTGTATTTACTCTAAACCCAACTGGAGAAAAGTTCTTTATAAGTCCTGCTGAACTGGAGGCTGGACTAGAGACCTCCAGGGTTTCCTTCTGACCTAAGTTATTACACAATGCTGTTCTAGGATTATATGAGGTGAAATGATCCAGGTTTATTTTGAAGGGAGCACAGATGTTTCCGGGTGGGAAGCTGGGCATGAAAGGCAAATACTACAGCCCAACCAGAGCTGTCTTCTAGGGGCAGACTACTCAGGCTCTCCACCAGCTGGTAGCACAGGCCACCTAGCTAATTCACAGTTGAAGCTTTCTGAGGGGCAAGATACTTAGCCCTGCTGCACAAAGGTGTTTCTACAGAAGGAATGGCAGCTGCATTAAATTGTCTGGTCTGACATCCTGTAAACAGAGGCAAATGTAAGGGATGGATACCTGAACCTACCTGCTTTTCATTCTGGAGAGGTGGAAATGGAAATCAGTCTTTAAAAAAACACCCAAATAAAATATTTAAGTTCCAATGACTTAGCAAAAATGTTTTGTTGTACTGACCTTAGAAATCTTGTGTCTTTACTGGTGAATAAAATAATTTTGATAAAAACCCAAAAGCAAGTATTGATGTTTCACTATCAAGAAGTTACTCACTGTGAAGATTCTAACTCCAAGTAATTGAGTCAAAAAAATGTAAGAATAACAATAGACACATGTGCTAATGAAGCTACTGATAATAGCAAGGAAAAAGTGAGAATGCAAGGCAGGAACAACAGCACAGTACACAAAATATAGGACCTATGCAAAAAGATGGAACACGTCTTCAGATACATAGAAGGGCTATTGCAAACCATGTGGAAATGATGTGTTTTTCATGTCTGTGGTGCATGCAATGAAAAGGAACTGCAGCAAGGCAAATTCAGATTGGACATGGGGAAAGGTTCTTACAGGTTTTCTGGAGAGATGCCATAACCTTTGTATTGTTAGCAACCTTTAGGACAACATTAGACCAGTGTCTGTCAGAAGGGATATATTTACACATGTTCCTGCCTGGCAACAGAAAGATGCACTAGATGAACTTTGATGTCCTTTCAAGCCAAATTATTTCATACAGAAACTTCTATATATCAAACAATTTAAAAACTCACAAAAAAATCCCCTAAATCTAAATTACAATCTAGAATACAATCTGAACTAGAATTATGACTATAAATTAAAGATCAGTAATCAATGAATTTTAGAGAAAATAGCCAGTCTTTTCTTGTGATAGTATTTGCTTATGGGAATTCATAGTAACCACCCTGACATTAAAAAAAAACCCCATACAGGAATAAGCTCAAGGCATTCTAATACTCAGTATTGAATAAGCAGATGAGACAGCATCCCCTTATCAAGCAGAACCTCCATGATTCTAAGTTGAGAGTGACCTGTGTTGTAGAGAATGTCAAGTTAAATAATCATCATTCTCACTTCTGGTCTTAAAATGCAGGCATAAAACAGGATTTTTCTTTGGTCACCAAAGACCAGGAAGATTGAAACAGTTATGGTGATTGCATACAGTTTTCCAGGACAAGAAGTTGCATTCACAAAAATATGCCTTATCTACTCTTCAAGAATATGCAAAGAAAGAAAACAAAACAAAAACAATCCAAATTTTTTAACATATCCTTCATTATAAAGAAAACAGCAACTCAAAATAAACCACTGGTGTTAACAAGAGACTATAGGATTTCCTTAGCAGGATGATGTTAGGAAACCAGCTTTTTTTTTTTTTTTCATTTCTCTTCCTCTCAGCTATTTCAAGAGGTTACCTCATCCAGATATCTAATAAAATCACAAAGTTGAAAAGCATAGTATGCTGAGTTCACTTAGCAGTGCCTCTTAATAGTTACTCTTACAGTGCCTGCCCTTACCAGTAAGATGAGCTCAATGAACGGGAATTAATTTCATCATGTCTCTCTGCCAGAAGCAGCTTCTCCTTCCTGTCACGTTCTGGCAGTGAAAGGCTCTCCCCAAGTGCAGAGTTCAGACTGCTCAATACATACAAATTTTGTGCAGACAGTATGATTTTTGTCCTCACCGATTTTACGCATACATGTGTGCAACAATAGCCCAAAACAATACAGCCACTGCGTGATTCTCTTAATTCCATTCTAGTGTAATTCTCCTCCTTTCCTCTAGCTGTGGACAAAGGCATTTTTGAAAATAGTTAATAATAAGTGTATTTGAAGGCTAACCTGTAGTAAACAAACAGTAATCAAACAAAACCTATTTATATAAAGATCTTAAAAAATATCCAAGCATAACTGACAATCAAATAAGCCTACTAATTTTGTAATTGTTAAAATAAGATTGATAAAAATAATAATGTTTCTCAAGACTTACTGTAAGTGGTATATGAATAAATATTATTTTAAACTCACAGATAAGAAACAAGTCCATTCCACATTGACTTTTCGTTAGTCTTTAGCTATGTATAATAGGTAGTACTGTTTGCACACATAAAGCAGTGCAAGCAGAAAATGATCCATGCCTTTATTTGCATTTATACAATCAGGAACATTTTTTTTTTTAAATATAAAACCCATACTTTGTATGTGAGCTTTCACATACTTTCAGTGGGTGGTAGCAAGCTCACTGAAAAAACATGCATGGATGATGTCTTTCCTTAAGAACACCCTGTCTTATGTACAGCTATGAATTACTTTTATTTAGCTGGAAAGTAGCAGGGTATATATGGTGTATATGTAAACTGTCTTAGATGTCTTACCCAGCATCACTGCTAGGCACCAAAATCAGGGACTGAAGAGAAGGCTCAGGCTCAAATCTCAGACCTGAGGATTGAACAATCATTCCCTCTCTGACTCCAGTCACATGGTACATTATTTCTTACTATCTTTCTTGGTGTTCTCTCCCTCTTCTGTACACACTTTTCTTATCCTCTGTGGGCTTTTTCCTCTTTTCCTTTGTCATTGCTGGTAGTAGCTTTTCTGCACGGAGGAATTTGACTGTACATGCACACAGAAACCAATAGTTTGTACTGCCCAAACCATTTCTATAACCAGAGTTCAGACAAACTCAGGATTTTAAGGGATATAGAATGCTAAAAAGGATAAAATGCTAATGAATGCTGTGGCCACTTTAAAAAAAAATTATTTTTAAAAAGAAATTGTATGTTTTGGTTGGCAGAAAAACTTTTTATTTGATCTGCTTTTGAAAATTGCCCAGTAAGAATGGTAGAACTATCTTCTGATGGAAAAGTGTGACATTGACCACATACAAATTTGCCTTGAAATCTCCTTTTTAATAAAAAAAATGTAGAAGTTTTAAAAATTTTCCTTGAGTTTTCAAATGAAAATACTTTGGCTTTTTCAATTTATGAGTCAGAATCCAGGGACATTTTTGAATAAAAAAAAATTTAATTTTTTATAGTGGTCCACTCCTTTTATGGACAAGACTTGGTCAGATGCATTTTCCAGTTTACCCCTTTTATCCTTTTATCCCTGGTTTTCAGCTGTGTGGTTTCTGATGGAGACTGCTAACTACAATCACAGCAGTTCACAGGCCTGAACAGTCATTCAGACAATTTCCAAAATGTAAAGGCTCTCTACCAACTAGAGAAAAATAACCCCCAGCCACCTGTTCCAAAGGTAAATGTTAGCTCATGGGTTACAGGTTGGGAATTTGTGCTCCAGCACGGACATGCTGAATCAGCACATCCCTCAGCTGCCTTGACCACAGCCCCAGGTCCTCAGCCCTTGCAGAGTCTTCACAGCAAGAGTGTGCCAAGTGGCCCCATGCCAGGCCAGCTCCTCTGCAGACAGGCTGCACATCCCTGGAACCTGTACCCAGGAGGGCTGCTACTGGCTCTGCCTGAATCTGCCCCAAATTCTTCAAGTGAGCAGCAAGGCCAATGTAGGACAGAGGACTGGAGGGCACATTTTCTGTGTAATGAAGCAATGGCCACCCAGAGAAGTGGGAACAGAGACAGCAACTGCAGTTTAAAAAAAGAAAGGTCTTGTGATTGCTGCATGTGGGCTCCACACCCAGACAGGGATGCCTCAGCTTGATCCACTGTTGAGGCTCTAGGGTGTCAGCATAAAATAGTAAATGGCCAACACAATCCAAGGAGGCAACATGTATGTTAAACAAATCACTGAAAATAGTAACAAAAATTTGACAGTGTTGATAGCTGGCTATTTAACAGCTTAGAAACATCATGAATGACTTCACAAATTGCTGCTCGGATACAGTGACAGCATTCAGCTGTCCAGGTCACTCAACTGGACATTTAGCACCATCCTTCAGGAGAGTAACATGAACCTGTTACTAAATATGGTCCTAAAGTGTCAGCAGTCAAAAATATGCACTAATCATTTTGCTTCACATTTGATTGGAAAAATTATACAGATAAAAAAATATCTGCAGAGTGAAGATGCATAGGCACATGGATTATTTGAAACAACATATAAATCAAGGCTTTTAGGAAGCTTGCTCTGCACAAGCTTCATGCAAGCTTTCCAGTCTTGTAACATGATGTAAAATAGCAGAGAACACAAAATCTCCCACGTAGGGTAGTGACACTTTTCAAGTGACATAATAAATCCTACACAACCTTATTAGATCCACAGACCTGTTTAGAATTCTTAAACGTATGTATACTTGTATCTTGCTCCTCCAAACAATTCTACAAAGTGCAGCACTTGTCCTTTTCAGGACACAATTCTTTTATAAAATCTACCAAGATAAATTTTCTTAGTTTGCAAAACACAACAGAAATAATACCAGCATCTCTATGACCTACCAAAATGTCATCCATAATTGACCTAGATATAAGACTTAGCAGAACATAGAAAACCCAGCTCCCTGACAGCAGATTAAGAGTAATAAAAGATATTTCTCTGGAGGAATGGGAGATGAAGAAATCCATAGTATTCACAAATCTTGCTTCAAATCTTCATTAGGAAAAAAAAAAAAAAACCCAAAACTTTAAAAAATCATGAGAATTGCTTCAAAATAATGAGATCTGATATAAAAATAAATTTGGGGTAATTTATCTGCCATTGAAATTTTGAGCCTCTAGAGTGTGCTCCAGCCATATTTTCAAGCATTTCCTCTGAAACTGAAATGTGTAGGTACTTTCTGTCCAGTGAAAGCTGAGATGCATTCATAAAGGTAGTAGTTCAGAACAGAGAAATGGGATTTCTTAAAAAATCTGAACATTTGAAAAATATTTTTTAAAATCAATAAGATTACATAATTAGTACTACAGTAGAATACTAGAAATATAATAGAGGAAGAGTGAATTAAACTGACAGCAGAAGGCCTGGAAACACATAAGCATTTATGAAGAAAGGAAGAAAAATTTCTTCCGGTGCAAAGGAACAGAAATTCTAGAATTTAGGAGGTAGCTTAGCAAGCCATTGAGGGTACCAGTTGAATTATCTTCCCAATAAGCATTAATATTAACAGCACCAAAGAGAGAGTTTTCACAATATTGAACACTCTATGCCTTTATAAGTTCTTAACTGATTCCTCAAACATAAAGAAGGTTGGCTTGCAAAAAGTTTCGGATCTGCTTTACAACAATTCATCTTCAGCTGCTTTTATTTGCCTTCCAAGGTTCTTATTGCACTATTTTTAACATTTCAAAACACTCCAATATCTAAGGCTAAAAAGGTTATGTTTATTTAAAAGAAAACCAGTTTTTAAACAATAATAGAATCATAAAACATCCCATATTAGAAGTGGCCTCAAAATATTGCCTGGCCCAACATTCCGTGATGATTTCATGATCATCAATCATGTTCATGATCAATCATGAACAATTTCGTGATGAGCCTTGGTGAGATTATCTAGCACCTTTTTTTTTTTTCTTCCCCAAGATGTCCAATGACATCTTGAAAATCTCCAGTGATGGGGATTCCAACACTGGGGAAGTTGTTCCAGTGAATGATTGTTACCACTGTAAAAATTTTTTTCTTATACGGAGATGAAACTTCTACTGGTGCAGCTTTCACTGGAATACCATGATGATGTGTGTCTCCCCCAGCCTTTCATTCTCCAGGGAGAAGAGACCTGACTCCTTCAGTCTTTCCTTGCTGTGCAGGTTCTCCAGCCCTTTGATCATCTTTGTGATCCTCCTTTGAGCTTCTCCAAGCTGTGTGCCACGTTATGCAATTGTGGGGACAAGAACTGAACACAGCACTGCAGGTGCAGCCAGACAAACGCTAAGTGGAGTGGGATGATCACATCTCTGTCTCTGTCAGCCACAGCCCTGTGGATACAGCCTGGGATCTGATGTGCCTTGGCTGTGGAAGCAGCACGCTGCCGACTCCCGTTCAGCTTGTGTCCCCCACAGCCCCAGGGTCTCTCAGCAAGGCTGCTCCCCCCACACACTTCATTAAACTTCATACCACTCTTGCTTGCCCACTCTTGCAGCTTGGCCAGGTCCCTATGTGAGATGGTTCTCCCTTCTGACATGTCCATCTCAACCACCCAGGCTGGTGTCACCAGCAAACTTGGTGAGATTTCTTTCAAGCCCAGCATCCAGATCATTTCTGAAGACGTTGGATAGCATGGGGCCCTGTATTCATCCCTGTGTAGTCTATTTGTGGCAGGCTTTCAGCTGGAGTACAAACCATTGATCTCCACTCTCTGAGTGCCTCCTCTTTAGCCAATTTCACACCCATCTCACAGACCATCCGTGCAGTCACTTGCCACTTTGTGCAGGAGAAGGCTGAAGGAAACCATGTTGAATGCTTCGCTGAAGTCCAATAAAAGGCTGAAATCTTAAGGAAAATGCCAAATGTTGCACTAGAACCATGAAGGCTAGCAACTCTGCATCCTCTAACTCAAGCATTTACTAGAGACCAAACTGACATGAGATGGCAGTGCCTGTTGGCTCTGTCAAGTCCATGCTAAGTCACAACTGTTCTGTTCACAAAAATTCTGTGTTATGCATTACATGTGGAATACAAATCAACCATGCCAACAATCTTCTGAATTTTCCAGCAGTTCTGCAATGAGGATGTAGAATTAACCATGGTAACAGGCATAAGTGCATTCAATTAATATTTGTTCACTGACATGACACATTTGCTCAGTGAATGCCTGCATGATAATTTGATAAGCTAGAAGCTTCTAAGTGGGGAAAAAAGGCTGTTCGTACACATTCAGACTCAGATGATCAGTGTATTTCCTATGCAGGAGTCATGTAAATTTGAATCTAATATTCCATTTTTCCTACTGTCCCCAAGTTGAAGATATAGCACTTGAGATTTTCCTCGAGCTTCCCATGTCACACATTGGCCAAGCTTCAACTAGAGCAATGAATTCTTTTGCCCTCAACTCATCCTATAACCCAGTGGCTGAAACACTCCTACAGGCAGTAGATGGTCATGGGATTTCTCTGCAGCTTGTGATATGTGTGCTCTTAAGTACTAAAAATCAATAGGGTCCTTCTATTGACCTGGCAAGAGTACGAAGTATCTGATTAATTTTCCCATAGCTTAAACCTTTGAATTTTTCTATTCATGATGGTAGTACTTATGTTAGATTGGCAAATGAGGATGAAAAGCTCTTCCTTTCTGGCTTAACAAAAAAAGAATAAAAATTTAACACACCTTAAAAGCTGTATGGATTCAGATTTGGTAGCAGGTAATTGTTGAATTGTGAAATATGGCTCCATAATCATCTGATTTGTCACTCAGCCCTCACCCAGGTAACACACACATAGATTTATTCTGGAGATTTACTTAAGCACTCACTTCATGTGAGTATTCATGTGTACACACTTCACTCTGCAAAGCCACGCTTCCAAGCAGGCTGGAACACAGCCAGATTTCCTCATACAGTAGGGAGAGACAGATTTCCTGAGGGAGAAAAACTACTGTCCTGAGTCTGACAAACAGTTCCAGATGCATAAAGCAGTTCAAAAGCACACAGGTGCAGCACGCAGGCTGGGAGAGGATAATGAACAAAGGATGGTGAAAATATCTTGGCAAAGACACGGTCAGGAAACAAACCCACATGACAGTAGGACTTCAGGGTGCATGACAAATCGCTAATAGATTCTTGTACAGAAAAAAATGAACAGGAACTGGCATTGGCCTCCATTTTCCTATTCATAGCCTGCGCAGGGCTTCATCAGAATAGCAAACACAATGCCTCAGCTATAAACCAGTACACAATAGCCCCATGCCAGGCCTTTGGATCACAGAGAGCCTTTAGCTTCTGCAGTCTCTTGATTAGGTCCCTGATTGGGCCTTTTTCACAGTGCTAACACAAAGACATACTTTTCTACCCAGTGAGTTAGTCTCTGTCCTCCCATTTCTTACACCTGCCATGTGTGCTTTAAATATTAGAAAGATAAGGAGCTTGAAAATACTTCTGAAGCAAGCACCATAATTCAACACCATTGTGAACTTCATTATTTAAATAAAATGCTATTACTAAGCAAATCCCATGTTGCTCATGATCTAGTGCATCAGCTAGTAATCACAATGATTTTTAGCTGAGCTAAAAGAATAGAAAACAGGCTGGTAGATACAAGAAAGCTAGTACTGAGTTCATGGGACACTTCACTCTATTACAATGTACAAAGAACTGAAAAAAACCCTTTGCTTTCATGAACCAGCTAATGAGGAGTGCTACTGAATGCACACTGCCAGTGAGCTCACTCAGGGATTGACCTTATAATCATCAGCTACAGAAATGTGTATGCAATGAAATAACACATCCATAGAGAATCAAGTTTTTTTAAAAACCCCAAAGCATAGGATTTTTGCCACTCTAAGAATGAAAGCATTTCAAACATCATGAATTATAACAAAAAAAGAAAAAAAAATTAAAAATCAGGGGAAATCAATGTGAAAGAAGGATGCAATTGAACCCAAAAAGGATGGTTAAATGACAATGAGAGTTATTATCCCCTCAGTCACCAAAACAGCCTTGGAAGTGAGTGAAAATCATTATTACCTGATAGCTGTTTATTATGACTTTTAAGTGAACAATTCCAACAATCTCTAGACAAGCTTCCATGGAAACGTGCACACACGACAAAATTTTTGTTGCATTTGGTCTCATTTCAGCATGAACTCCTTAAAGACAAACTTTCCTTTTTGCCACAACAAAGGCAGACTTCAGAGGCCTGGATGCACTGATGGGGAGGAGTGCAGAACTGCCTGTTGCCTGTGTTTGTTCTACTTCATGCTCCAAGGCATGCAAGCACCTGTAACATCCTTCTCAGGGCATAGGAAGCAAGAAGGCAGCTCCTTCAGTTTCTCATCTGTGTCCCACACAGTTCTTTAATACCTACCTCTGTTTTCCTTCAAAGCTAAAGACAGTTATTCCCCTGCAATCATATACAGAACACACAAATTCTGCAGCTGGGTTGCTTTGCCTCAGGTAAATCTATATCAATTTCTCAATATTATCCAGTAAATTTCTTGTGTTTATCATAGTTTGCTATTCCTTCATTTAGCATGCCAGGTAACTGATGTAAACCTGCTCAATATTTAAGTTCAGAGGGGTAATGATTCATCACCTACAAGTAAAGACAAATCATGTGTACAGTACAGTCTGTATATTAGTATTTCGAGCCACAGAAAAATGTAAGGCAAAAGCCTTGACCTAATTATGTATATCTATATTTGTTGCAATAGACATTTCCTGGCCCAATACAGTAGCATAGGTCACTGCCTTTCCCCTTAAAAACTAAGAACCAGCAAGGCTCCTAAGCATGACTATAAGAAGCCCCACAAACTACTCCCTGATCCATGTGACAATTTCTTTATTTTGCAAGATGGTTTTGTGACATCAAAAACAGCTCTGATTCTCAAAATTGTTGGCAAACGTGACAAAGCTATAAGAAAATAAGTTGGACTTCCTATTAAAACACATGTGAAATTTTGTTCTAAGGCTACCTAACTTTATTTAAGCAGATGTACTACAGATTTTTCCGACTTTTGAACTAATTTTTGTGAAACTCAGCTGAACCAGAAACACTGCATTTTGGTCTCTTACTAGGTATTCCCAATAGAAAGAAGCTATAAATTGAGTCACTCTTCTAATATGCTGATTACTTCATGGTCTCCCTCTCCCAAACCCTCCCATAACAATCATCTGCTCTAAACACCGGAGTGGCCATATGTTGATGCAGAATATTCTTTTGTTAAAAAGCTGTCCTTTTCTCCAGACTGACTGCAGGCACAGAAGTTCAGACTACAAAAGCTCGTTCAACGTTTGTGTCTAGACATAAACTCTTCAACATATTCCACGTTCATAGATGGGCTTTTGGCTCTCCACACTTCTCACCATCTGTTGGAGGGCAGGATGCCCACTGATGTTAGCCAGAATCTGTGCCAGTTGCCAAAAGAAAGGGTTATATAGTCCTTGAAGTGACATCTGTTTCACCAGAAGCCCTTTTCTCCCTGAACAATGTTTCACTTTAATCTCAGGCACACTTGTTAAAGACAGCATTAAAAAGACAAACTAATGAAAAACCCTGGAAAGTATTGAAAGGGAAGGGAAATGTAACGATGGTCAGCAGAAGGGTACATTTCACAGATCTATGGAAAATTCTTTTAGTATTAAGATGATGGGAATATTGGAAGAAAATTGTAGGTGCTCTGGCTATATGGACAACCTCATGGCAGATGAAATCACCAAGGATAGGAGCAGCCACAAAGGACTCACTGTAATTTAGCCCAAGACAACAGCTGTGCTCTTAAAGAGAACACTAGAGGAAAAGGCACAATTGAATGTTTAATAAAGATAATGCCTTTTCACATGTATGAGAGATAGAAAAAAGAACAAGCCATTATGTACCCTTAATCAAATCTTATTGATTCAGTGAGACACACGGCAGTTTGTGTGCCAGAGGAGGGACACCAAGTGATCCAGGTTGTCTCTGTCTTCTGCTTGTAGGCTTATCGGCACATCTAGAAGTTGAGTCCATAATCAGAGCAAACATATTCAATCTACTAACATTAATGAGATTTCTGCTAGAAAACACAAAATCTCTGGCTGTTACACCCCAAACAGACTTCAGAAGTATTACCAACAAATGGAGCAGAGGAAAAATGATGAAGAAAAGAGGGAGGAGTCATTAGCACTTATAGAAACAGAGAGATGAGTATGATACCATGACTGTTTCTGGAATAGTGAATGAAAGGAGAGGATATAATCCAACACATCTCAGAGACCTATCGACTGTGTTCACTGAATCTTTTTTGCATTAAACACATACATCACATGTAGAAAACTACATCACTAAACCAAGCTCTGAGACTGGAGCTGTCTCTGCTCTAGGAGTTCTCATTCAAGATCAATGATGACTTGTCCTGGATGTGTGCATCATCAGAATATGTAGCTGGCTTAAGGCTAAGGTGTGCACCCACACCAAAGGAAATGTTCCCAAGCTTCTCAACATAGAATAATTATATAACCTTTTTTCCATCCAACAATTTGAGTCCATTGAGGACATTGATAATAGTAGTTTCTCCAATTCCCCCAAGATTTTTGTTCCATTGCAACTGTGTCTCTGTTGGAAAACTGCTGCTGAAGTACTACTGTTGACAGAACAGTTTAAGTTTTAATTTAGTTTAGTTTTAAGGTAAGCCAAAAATTATTTGGTCTTACCTTAATATGCTTGGCTGCAAATTAAAGAAATTCAACAGCTGCTACATTGAACAGCTGAACCATCTTTGCACTGAGGGTGGAAAACGGCATGTCATGGGATGGAAAGGACAGCTGGGAGCAGGAAATGTCACAGCTATCACTAGATGAGCCTCACCACTTGTGATTCAGCACCCTCACTGCTCCTATTCTTAACACACTGCTCTTACAAATATGTAGTTCTGAACAATAGACTTTCCCATTTGCATTCCCAGCAGTATGTCGTCTGTATAATAGTACCTGCAGAATCTAGGTGACACTAGAACACCTATATTGTGCAAGAATTACATCAGTGTTAGAAAAAACATAATAAAGCATCATAGGAACTCTTGGCAGTTATGGGTTCTTTCCCATAACATAAGACATAGCGGAAAACTGAGTTACTTTCAGTTAAACTTCCTGGCAGTAAAACCATGGAAAATATGAATAAAATTGAGCTAATGTTTCTAAGAAATAGCTAAGTATGTCCCAAATCTAAACTGCTGGATTAAACTCAAATAATGGAACTTATTACATAAGACCTTCTCTGGCAGAGCTTTTTAGCATTTGGTCAGAATAGTTCAAAGGGGTAGCTAGAGGTGAGAAATATAAAGTCGGGCTGAAAAATATAATTAGCATTTTCCTTCTTGATTCTCATCTTTAGGAGACATCCCATTGGTTTGAGATGCCAGCATTGTGCCCCTTCCCAAATTGTCTGCTAGCTACATCTGCCCTTAAAAGTTCTGCTCCTAAATTCACAAAATACCTGATCAGCAATCATCCAATTCCCCAGTGAATTTACAGATTCATGTTCCTATTTTAGTTTGGCTTTTTCCCAAAACTGAAAGGTTTAAATATACTTTCTTTTCATCCCCAGCACTATACATTTTAAAAAGTATTCAGACTCCCAGATAAGGTTCCAAATACACATGGTACATGGTACATGTGTAACTTTAACTTTCGAGGCCATATATCTCAGCACATCTAGTCTAGAAAATTTAAAAACATAAACAGTGGCAAGTTTGTTTTTTTTTTCTTTGAGTCAAAACTGAAGGTAGAACGGACAATTAATCATAAAGATCTTTGTCATTGGTCAAGGCTAA
>VWZN01010794.1:2028-21892 GCA_013396955.1 Regulus satrapa | reverse complement strand
CTCCATGGCGGGGGCTCGGCGCTTTGTCTGCGCGCCAGCCGTGCCCTCCTCAGGCTCCGCACCTGGAGACCGTGCTTTGTGGTGCCCGTGTTATGACAACCGGCTCGTTAGGAGTTTGGGCGGAAGGTGCCTGTTAAGGCGCTCTTCTTTTGACTACAGTA
This sequence comes from Regulus satrapa, assembly GCA_013396955.1. Classification (NCBI taxonomy): domain Eukaryota; kingdom Metazoa; phylum Chordata; class Aves; order Passeriformes; family Regulidae; genus Regulus; species Regulus satrapa. The sequence continues at coordinate 21,731 of VWZN01010794.1, read as the reverse complement.
GGAAAAATAAATTGCGGCTCATACGTTTATGGAATTTTCTGCATTGGCGTCGTTGCGTTGCAGAAAAGACCGAAACATAAGAAGTAGCTAAGCGAACTTCACATCTTAGAATGAGTGGTATTCTAATTTCTCGATTTTTGTGTATGCGTTTCTTGTTTCTGATGCAGTGAGTATCTCAGATTATATAGGATTCCAGCCTAGAGGGTTGGGATCTGTTTTTTTTTTTCCACTCATTGATTTGTCTGAGTTCAGAATTCGAGGCGCTTTTGTTCTTGTTCTCCCTCCCATTTCCCGTATACTTCTGTTTGCTTATTGGTTGTGTGCCAGAGGAGGAAGATTGATGTACTTAGGCAGTTGTCATGGTTTATAAAAGGACATTAGGAGATGGTTTCTATACATTATGTGATCTTATCTGCAGTTGCTTTGAGAAGTTCTTAGAAGCAGCTTTAGCTAAATAGTCTTCCAGTCCTAAAACAAAGCAAAACAAAAAACCCTAAACCCACAAAATTCAAAATGTAGAACGGTCTTTTATCTGTTCAGAAAGAAACTAATAATCTGCACTCTGAAAGAAGTGGAGCCTCTTTATTTTCCTTGTGAAATACGCCCACAGAACGTATTACGGTACTAATTGGCCTTGCAGTCTTCAGTTTCTTTTCTCTGTCTTGTAAGAATTTCTTTGCAGTGTGAGTGAGCTTCTGGCTCAGAAGAACTTGCAAGGTAGTGGTTACTGAATTACTTGGTATAGCTTTTGGGTAGTGTTTTGTTTTTTTCCTTTAAGCATCTTCAGCTTTCTGCTAACTGACCTAGTGAGCTTTTGTGTGCATTCCAGCTTCTCTTGAAGGCACTGCTGCAGAAATAGCCAACAAAGGGAACAAGTCAGCCTGCAGCACGTTGTGCTTGTATTTGCTGTATTCATTCTTAAGCATGGGCAAAATTTGATCCGTGATGGTGTTACACGTGGGGGGAAATCTGACTGAGGAAATGAGACTTGCAAAGGTGACACAAGCTATAAACGGGTTTCACAGAATTTTGTGTATTTTTTTTCCCTGAAAGCCCTCTGATCTAGGCAGTAATTTATGGAAGTTATCTACATGCTTCATAGCCCAGTTAAATTGTGTTCCTTTCTCAGAGCCAGAATGCACAGCACTTTTGAAAGAGTTGCAGTAGAGTAATTGGATCCCAAACCCGACTGGTTTTGTGTTTGTGGGGCATAGTTACTCTTGCACCTTTCACCAGTTAGCAGAATCTTGCCAGCAGTGGCACAAGAGCTCAGATGCGTGTATTATATTCATATTTATGGCTTTTTTGTTTCCCAAATTCACATTCATCAAAACGGAAATGGAAAACTCTTCTGGTTCTCAAAGTACCACGGTTTTCAAATGTTAATTTTTGAAGTGTTCATTAACAGTTACTGAACACTCTTTTTCCTTTCTTTGTTTTTTTGATTTTTGTGGGATTTTCCCTTGTTTGTTGTCTTTGGTTTGTTCTTTTTCTTTTTTTTAGAAGACATTATGTGATGACAGAGCTTTGTCTGTCTAATATAGGACCAGTTAGTAACACAGTCCACCAGGTATGTCTTGGTTCTCACTACAGCTCTGTAGGAGGCTGAAAAGACAAAACCGATTCAGTTCTTTTCTGGAGCTACTTGTAAGCAACGACATCTAAGCCAGTTGATAGCATTTACACCAGTGTGTGCCCGCACACACAACAAACAGGAGTCCGGGTTTGGTGAATTTCAGGGTTTAGCCAGAACCTGCCTGTGGCACAGGTTGAACATGGAAAACGGCTCTCCCTGCATTGAAGGGCAGCACAGAAGAATTTTTCAGTAAAGCTGTGTAGACCTACATTCTTGCATGCCATTGTAGATATGCTTCAGGAAGGAAGCAACAGCTAAGTTGGTTATAAATGAATATGTGAAAGAGGAAAAGTGGTTTATGGTGGGGTGGGGGAATACTGTCATAACAACAGTACCTGTAAAAATGGGGTCTCTTCCAACTAAAAGTGAAAACACCGAGTTATTCTTGAATAACTTATTCTGAAACATAACTTCTAAAGTTTTCAGGTAATAATTAAAATACCAGCGAAGCCAGTTGGAGGTGGTGGATATTGCAGCTCGTGTTTCTAGTTGTAATAGCTGGGCGTTTAATGACATTAATATCTCTTTTAGAGATAGTAGCAAGTACAAATTTACTTGCTGTGTTGAGTACCTGCGATGGAGTTTGCATTTTCAGGACATTCCCTGACTGCAGGAAAGTGCTTGTCTTCTGAGATGTGAATTAATTCCCGTTAGAGTTTCTGTATTTTAATAGGAGTTAATTATATAGTGCCCTAAATTATTGGCATTGCATAGATTCTGAGAAGATGGGTCAGAATGTAAAGATGTTAACAGTCTAAAAAAAGCTATCAAAGAGAGAAAACACAGGGCTTGTATAAAATAAATTGGTTTAGCCTTAATTTTAATTCACATAGTTTTGGATAAACCTTAATTTTCTTTTTAATCACTTGCAATTGAATTTTTATTTTTGCGGACCACATCTATTTGCTTCTGCTCTTCTGCTGGGGTTTTTTTTCTTTTCATTTGATTGTTTACACTATAGGAAGCAAAATAGTAAATATGTACTGTTCCTTTTGGAACAAAGTGGTAGAGATAAAAATGTACGTCTCTTGCTTTGTGTTTTGCCAGTGTTGTGTCGGGTGTGGAGACCTGGCTTTCTTCACTAAATCAATTTAACCTCTGCTTTAGGTTGAAAATATACACTGTATTAAATTCAGGTTATTTAATCAAAGTGGACTTGTGTGTCCTGATTTCAAGCATAAAAGATCAAGTGAGGTATTGTATTTTGTCATGTTCATGGATGTAATTCATCTCGTTCTTCCCTAATGTTGGAAGAAGCAGGTTTTTCTGCCAGCCATGGTGCAGAAGATCCATACTCAAGCATTTAATGGGATGAAACGTATTTATTGTTAAAGCCCTATGACTCTAAAGTCAGAGTATACAAAAAAAAAGTTTAGAAATGAAGCTGGATGGATAATCATGGTGTGTGGCCATCGTAGATTTAAACAGTGCAGGATACTGATGGTGAATCAGTTTTCCCTTCTCAGTTGATGGGCTGTAATGCCTGTCTAATTAAGGAATTCTTTCAGCCCAGTGCCTGTGCAGGAAATATTATTCTTTCCTGAAGTTGTAATGCTTGTCTGGAAATGTTCTCAAATTAACTCTATTAATAAAGTCTGTTGTTCTAAAAACTAGCTGAAATTTATTTTTGCCTTCACTTACCACAGATTAACCTCTTAGTGTAGCTGGAGGGGTGTTTTCCATCACAGGACTTCTATTAATAATTGCAGTAAAACGATTTAATTAGTAATTATTAAAGATTGGCAGCAATATTACAGGTGTTAACATGTGAGCATCAAGGAAAGTCTAATATTGGTAAATACAAAATGTAGTTCAGTAGTCTAGCACTGGCGTTATAAATTTGCTTACACCAGTAATTTGATGTGGCTTTTTTTCCCAACAAAAGTGCTTGTTTTCTTTTGAGAAGGTATTTTTGTCAATGTTAATGTTTATGGAGATAGATTCATTAATATGCAATATTTCAGTTATTCTTACTTCGTGCAGTTAGTGAGTTCAGCCTTAACTCCATTACAGTCCAGAAAAATGACTTCTGTATATCCCAAAGGATAGGGTTTATATGTGATGGAAACAAATGAAGTGCACGATGTGTTTGCAAAAGTGATATAAAATACTTCATTACAGTAGTTGATACTTTGATCTAATGTGTGTAAGTTCAGCAAGGTCAGGAATTTGCAGGTTAAGACAGGGAGACAGAGAGGCTGACATACAGCAAGAGGAGAATGTTAAAATCCTGATGTTGATGCTTCTCTCCGAGTCAAGCTGCCAGCCCACATTCAGATGATTTTTAATTGTTCCTTAATGGACACGCTAATCCACAGCTGTGGTGTGGCTCATGTTTTCTTTAATTGTGATACACTGAGGCACCCACAGCTTTGTTTTCTATGAACCAATGCCTGAGCAGTGTAAGGGTCTTTGTTTTGCTGTTGCGTTTGTGTGCAGTGGTATTTGTTTTCTACCCACAGTAAATGGATGCCTAGACTAAACTGTTTATTTCAGCGTAGGGAGTTCCTTTTCCTATCAACAAGACAATATTGCTGTGTGACAGGAAAAGAGTGTTGTTTTGACTGTTTTTGGAAGTTGAGGTCATCCTAGCTGTGCTTTGCCTAGTTTCTACAAACGAGAAGTTATGAACCTTTAAAAATAGTATCTGGTTAGCTGACACTCCTGGTTAGTATGTTAGGAAAAAAAGGGCAGAATATAGTTTGACAAAATGCTGGGATTTTTTTAAAGCAAGAAAGGTGTTTATTATCTTTGTGGTGCCACACACATGCAACCTGTATTGTTTTTAATAGTTTCTGATCTGATATAATAAAATGGTGAGATTAATTTATTCCTTTTGTAGATTTAGCATATTATATATATTGTTAAGTATTAGTTTTCTTGACTAATATTCCGTCTCTCCAGGAATACCTTAAAGAAGTGAAAAATATTTTGTTTTTCTGATACAGCTTTCTATAGACTCTGCTGACAGTATGAGTCCAACATCTGTGTATCTCCTAACAGCACTTTTGTTTTGGCAAATGTTATCTAATAATATCTGGTTAGTATCATGTTTGCTGGATCAGCGCTCTCCTCTTTTATTTTTTTTCCCCCCCCTCTTTTTCTTTCCTCCCTTTCCACCCTCTTAACAAAAGTGAACTGAATATCTCTTGTAGTTAGGATTGAAGTGTTTGTGTTCTCTTTTCCTCCTTTCTGAAATTAATGGTGAAATTCAGTTTTGTGGGTAACAGTTAAGTACTTCTCAGGTATGAGAGATAACCAAAGGAGGAGGGAGGAAATCCTAAATTTCATATTCCATCTTGTTTTTTATTCATATAGTCTTACTAGTAAGTTTAGCTGTTCTAGGTTTTATGTATTTATTTAGCACATGCTAATTGTCATAGCACATCTGTGTAATGTTTTTGGTTTTATTTTCCCTCATGTCTTTAAAGCTGGAGTGCCTAATGCAGTTAGTAAGAGCTGGAGCCTCTGTAAATGCCAGTACAACACGTTTTGCTCAAACACCAGCCCACATTGCTGCTTTTGGAGGACATCCACAGTGCCTGAATTGGTTGATTCAAGCGGGGGCCAACATAAACAAACAGGTATGGACTAAGGTGTATTTCATGTATGCATATAGTTTTGCAAGGAGTGTCTTTACCCCTTGTTATGACATGTATGATCCTTACATTGACATATGGATACTTTATTTTGACATCAGCTGAAATCAAATGACTTAATGATTAGTTATAGACATTTTACTTTGCAGTGGAGATTAGGTCTAATAAATGTCCTTTAAGCCTCTAGGGCTATGGAGGATATTTGTTTTAGGAATTGACATCTTGCTGCTTCTTGAACAAATTGGTAATGTTGCCTTGGTATTGGCAGCGTTAGCAAGTAGTCTGATATTGTAGTGCTGCTGTAGGGGCAAGAAAGTGAGGCACATAATACTTACTAAATATGCTAAGAATTGGAAAATTTGCCATTACCTACAGATCTATGAGACCTTCGTAGTGCTTCATGATTTATTCCTACATCTAACTAGTAAGGGCTGCCTTGATTTATTTTGAGGTGCATCTGGTTTTAAGTTGTTTTTCTTTTAGATTACTTCTAAAGCTTTTCTAGTAGCTTTCTGAAAATAGATCAGAAACATGTAGTTTACTAACAAAAAATAAATGGATGATTTTAAAAAATTTTTTTGCTTTTTTTTCTCCTATGATTTTCATTAGTTTTGTGTATGTAATTTATTTGGTAGCAGAAAGTGCATTAATATAGCAAAAGTCCTGCAAAGGACTGTTGTACTCCGGTACAGTAACAGAATCAATGCTTAAAAACTATATAGTGTGTTTGAAGTACTGAATGGATCTGTTATGTATGCTGGACATACATAACATCCTTTTTAATGGTAATCAAAAGTATTTTTAATAATATTCTATGAGAGTAATTATTGCTACAGCATATGCTGTTGTTAAAAGCTGTGGTATAGCACAGCATCCCTAAAATGTCTGGCCTGTTAAATTTTGCATCATACTTTTCTTAAAATATTTAAGGGCCAGACTGCGTTTTATATGCTGTAGAGTTAAGCTAAGTCTGCTGAAGAACTAAAACATTTGAATTTCTAGAGTTTGGTTCTTTTTTTTTTTTTAAGCTATGCAAAAATAAGAAATGGGGAAGTTTGTGTTGAGTTTTCAGAAAAGAAGTCTGGTGCATTGAGAACAGCTGTGAGACACCAGGAGAATTGTAGAAACAATGAAGGTGGCTGGATGCAGAGGCTATAGATCGCATCTTCTCCTTGATACCTGACAAAAGTAACTTATGCAATAAGTTATTGCTGCATAGTGGTAGAATCTTCAGAGGAGAAAATACAAGAACTATAAATGCATCTGGAGACCAGGTAAGAATGTAAAGAAACGGTGATTAGAGAGGAAACATGGCATGCACAGAATAAAGATATACAAATAACTGCTAAATGAGAAGAGAAGAATGAATGAAAGTGAATGAATGAGAAGAATGAAAGTTTCCAGCTATGAGGACAAAGAGAAGAACTGACCAGTGAGGTTGAAATGGAGTTGAAGAACAAGCTTGATGTCCTGGAACATGATGAGGGGGGAAAAAAAAAATCACCATATAGTGAGTGAGGTTGTAGCAAAGAAGAAAGTAGCAGCTAGCTCCCAGAAGAAAAGGAGAAGAGTATGGAGAGATCTCTCCATGGCCTGAGGGGCAGCATGCAGATGACTGTAAAAGAAAGCAGAAGGCAGTATAATTTGCAGTTAAAAATGGGCAGGAGACTCATTCCAGCTCAAAGAAGTTACTAAGGCAAGCCAGTGGCTCAGGAGTCTGTATGTTGATGGCTTGTTGCCTGTGCACATGGTCGTCCTCAGCATTGTCCAGGTTCCAGATAGCAGTGATGGTATCCTGTGGGCTTCTAGGGGCAGACTTAGACAGTGCCAGACCACGGACACGATAGAGATGGGTGCTGAGAGCTCACACTGTGGCTGCCTTGTTTGTTAGTGGTAGGCCCAAGTTACACTGGAATGTAGTAACTTTTTTTTTGCTCCCACAAAGTAATGATAGAACATGTCACCAGAGGTATTTTAGACTCAGTTCAGTGACGAGATACCTCTGGTTAATTAAAATAGTAGTAGGAATTAAAAAATCTCCTAAGTTCATAGGATGCAACTGGTCAGTCACACTGTTTTTACATGCACGAGCACTGAAAGCTGGGCTGTGTGCCTTGGTGATTACTAAAGCAGAAAACTGATCCCACAGATAGCTGGAATGTTTCATACATGGCTATGTAAAGCACAGTGCATGCTTTGCTATCCCCAGTTCCCTCAGCTGTTTATTGAATTGCATTCACATTCTACTATTCTTGTTTGGTTTGAACTCCTTAAATGATCTCAGTTCCTTATTTAACTTGCAAGCACTTTTAGGCGATCATCTAGGGCTTCCACCCACACTTTTGAGCTTTTGGAGCACTATTTCCTGATGTGTATTTTGTTTATTCCTTCCAGCTCGCTGACTGATGCTGTACTCCAAACAGACATAGTCACTGGCTAATGCTTGTGTGAGGACAAGTGTTCCATGGACACTGGATACAAAACACATGCTGAGAAAGATCTGGGAATGCTTGATATTTAAACTAGTAAACTTTTCCTTCCAAACTGACTTCTGGTCATTGGCTACAGACTAACCCTTCACTTCTGGAAAAAGAAAAGGATAGCTTCTGAAAAGGAATCCACCCGAGTCTCTCAGTTTTACTGTAAACTTCCGGTACTCACTAGAATTTGCATGCATGTTTTCTCATATCTGCCCTGAGGTATTGTATTGTAGCTCGTGCTGCCTGCCCTGAAGTTTAGGAGAACTTTAAAATATCTTACCTCGTTGCTGGTGACAGTTGCCCAGGATACTTCTCAGGCAGCAGCAATGACGGACAAATGCTGAAAACTGCTTGTCCCAACTGTACTTTGCTCCCCAAATAAATTCTGTGAGTATATCCTGTGATGTCCAGCCCTCTTAGATAACTGTATGTGCTGGCTAGAATCACACATCTGTCTTTCATCAGCGGGCAGTTCTTTCACCCCAGGATCACCATATAAAAATGCACAGAAGGAAAGCTGAAGTACCAAGCAAATGGTCTGTCTGTCTGTACCCAGCAGTGAATTCAAGAGAATGTCCTACTGTTTCTCATTTTTGTTTTGGTTTTCTCCTTCAGTGGGCTGTGCCTGCTAATAGTTTTTAGTAATGTGACTCAGGACCTGCATTTGGCTGCCTGCCTGCTCTAGTTCACTGTAACAGTGCAAAGTAATTATCCTGCTACTTTTCCTGAGAATTTTTTTTCTGATGTTTTATCCTTGTCACAACACAGATTGATTCTGGGCTGTTGTACGTATTAACATCAGATAATAATGAGTAATTTCTCATTTAGAAAATCATTAACTTCATTTAAATATATTTTCCCTCTAGCCTCAGCCTATTAAACATTTCTATTGTATGTTGCCTTTGTTGATTGGCCAAAAGAAGTTTTGTGTGGCCTGTCATAAAGAGAAGGGAAAAGAAATATTGCACCCTTACAGGGAATGCAACTTAGTATTCATGCAGTCAGTTACCATCATCGCATGGCAGTGGTGACAGATAGTTTTAGAAGGGCTATCTGTAGCAGCAAGAACAGTAAAGAGGCTGATAACTCTTTTGCTATATTAGTTTTTATTTTAAACAACAGTTAGGACAAAATCCAGATTAAAAGATTCCACCAGTTCTCATTTGCACTCAAAAGCCTTTTTTAACCACTCAGTATTCTTCAGTTTCTCCTTCCTAGCTGCAGAAAGAGTGGGATGTTGGTTCTAACAAATGTAAGAAATAAGTAGTGTTTGGAAATGTGATTAGAGGTTGGAATTCAGTCAGTTGAGTTAAGGAATTGAGTTAGTTTGTATTCCTTATCAAGTAAGGGTGTCTGTGTCTTAGTCAGGTATCATGACTAGAAGTATTTTAGATTTGTTTGCACAGTGTTGAGGTTTAACCCCTCAGTGGATACCTGAGCACCACACAGCTGCTTCCTGGTTCCCCCCCAGTGAGGTGAGAGGGAGAATTAGAAGGGAAGCGTGAGAACTTAGGTGTTGAAATTAAGACAGATTAATGAGTAACAGAGGAAACAAAGAAAAATAAATCCAAGAAAATCAAGTGATAAAACTTTATTAAAAACCTCATAGCACTAGTGTTGCTCACCACTACCTGACTGATGCCCAGCCAGTGCTGGAGCAATGACAGCCCCAGTTTTATTTGCTGAGCCTGAAGTCATAAGGTATGGGATAATCCTCTGGTCCGTCTGGGTCAGTGGTCCCAGCTGTGCTATGTCCAACCCACTCCTAGATGGAACATTGATGGACTAAAACCACTTTGCTGGTCACAAACCCAAAACATTTTAGCAGGAACTATGAAGAAAATTAGCTCTAGCCCATTTCAACAGTATACATAGTTGAAAGCTTTCAGTGGAGATGTGTGTAGGAGCTTTTTATTTGAAAAATAAATTCCTTCAATTAAGTTGGTTTGGGTTGGGTGGAGTGTTTTTTGTTTGGGGTTTTTTGTTTGGTGGGGGGTTTTATTTGTGTTTGTTTTGGTTTTTTGGGGAGTTTTTTGGTTGGGTGGTTTGGGTTTGTTTTTTTGGTTTTTTTTGTTTTAAATAAATGTAAGGAGTGTAAAGGCACAAGTGTGTGAGATCAATTGAGTCATATGCGGGGACTTGGAATTTAGAGAACAAAATAGGAGATATGCTCTGAATTCAAGCCAACAGAATTAGTGTCCCAAAAAGACAGGAGGAAAAATGGAGTAAAGAATGACTCTAGACTGAATTGAAAAAATACCCATACATGAAAGAGGCCTGGGAAGAGATTTTGAGAGAAGTATTTAATAAGTAGAAGAAATGTCTTTTGGGGTTAAACAGCATAGTGAGAAACTGGAAACTGATTAATCAAGCTGAGATAGATTTACTGATTAAAGCCAAGAAAAGCAAAAGACTCTTCAGCTACTTAAATAAAAAGAGAATAAGGAAGGGAGCTAGATGTTTATTCAGTAAAATGAAAAAGAAGTCAAAGGTAATCTAGTCATGACCCTGAGCTGCAGAAGATTGCCCTTGTCTGTGTGAAAGGGTAGCCATCCTTTCCAAGGGAAAGGAGGAAAACATTCAGCAGTGAGTTGCAAAACCTAAATGTGTCTGTGATACTTCCTAAATTCTTTTTGCCATTTCTTCAAGAGCACTGCACAAAATATTTAGTAGCCCCAGAACCAATGAAATGTATTATCTTGAAAGCTAAATTAATGAAACTCAAATTGAGTTGCTACTCATTTATTTATAATGTGTCCTCTAGATTATGAGACAAGTTTGGGCTGTTGGTGCAGTGTTGCAACAGAGGGACAAGTTCTGCTCTAGTTGTGAAAGGCCAGCTTTTCTTCCTGGAATATTATTACAAAAGGGGTTGTATCAGCCTCAGGCACAGATGGGAAGTGTGAAGGATTATGAGGTGTGGTCAGGGATAATCAGAAATTTATAGAGCCTCTCAAAAGTACTGCTTTTGCTCCACATAGCTAAAGAGAGATAGGGAAGAGGTGTCTCACATAAAACTGTGCTAGTAGGCTAGATAGATTCTGAACTGCCCTGGGAAGCTTCTTGGAAAAAAACCTGTTACTTTGTTTTTCTGTTTGGTCACATCCCTTCCAGTTGTGGAAACAAAACAGAATTGTTCTGAGACTCATACAGAATACTTTTGTTTTCTCCTGCATGCATGCTTTTGGATGCATTGAAAAATAAGTAAATTTAAAAGCCATCTTTCAGTGGGATATATATTGTTTTTCCTTTCAGTGTAGCTCATAATCCAGAGAGAATTTTTGAGGAGGGCAAGGAAACTGTTTCAGTGTGAATATATTTGACCCCTTAGGAGAATTTCAATGCAACCTAATAGTAGTGATTAGTGAAATTTAGGTGTTGTAATTAAAAAGAATCCTATAAAAATAGAAATCTGTGTATTCTGTCTTTTTCTAAGTATTTTTTTAAATCCTTAGCTTTAGACACAGGGTTTTCTGGGCCGGTGATTGAAAGCAGCCCTTCTCAAAACATGCATTCTCTTCTGAAATATTAATCTTTTCTTTTTGGTGATGGAAGTGGTAGCTGTTATAAGCTTACCTCATTCTCCTAATGCAGTGCTGGGGAGTCCTTTTGTCAAGGTCTTCTCTCATCCTTTTTGTGCTTTCCCCACAGCAATGTTGTAATTCAGTTCTCTAGATCTTACTGTGGGCAGTGTGCCAGGTTCACGGGGCTAGAGGAGATTTCATTATCTCCATCATGTGCATGACCAACTAACCCTGAACTGAACTTCATATTGAGTGATTATCTTGTTAATTTAGGGTTGGGCTTGTAGGTACTAATGCTGACCAAAAGAGCCAAATCACTTTCTTTACTTTAACCACTTTAACCAAAGGGGGGAGAGGGGCAGGAACCGTAACAGAATGATGAATCGAAGACAGCTTCTATGATTGGAAAACATATTATATAAATATTTTTTTCTGGACAAATTAGTGTAAAATAAATTTTAACTATTTGTCAAAATAATTCCACTATTAATATAAATAAAACAAATATTAATTTAAAATAAATGTATGATAGTTTACAAAATTGTATCCTCTCTTAAACTTCTCTCCCTGTTACTTCAGGGGAAGTTATAAATACTAAAAAATTGCATAAACATCATTGGAAAGCAGTCTTCTTTCATCATCCAACTTTCTTCTTCCATTAGCTGCAGACTTCCACTTTGGAAGAAGGGCTGTATAGCCCTTTTCTAATCTCTCAGCCGTTTGCTGCTTTTTTCTCTGTCCAAGCTTTGTCAGCCTCAGCCATTTTCCTTAGTTTATAAGAAAGCAAATTTTGTTTGGTGCCACTGTTGTTCCCTGTTGGGTGTGCTAGGTAGTTCACTGTTTGGCTGAATGTATGACTTAAGCACTGGTAAACTGGCTTATCCTCAGTGAATATGTAACTTGTTATAAAGATATTTCACCATGAAATAAAACTGTCAAATAGAAAATTGATAATACATACCTCATAGTGCAAAATTCATTTTCAAGGTATACTTAGATAGTCTAAAAGACAGGATTACATTTCTCAAGAGCTTGGCAGACAATTTAAGACACTTAGTAGCTTCTAGGTAGTATGAGCATATTTTGCATGTATTCACATTTCAAGTAGAGCTAATGTGTTACCAATACTGTGGGGTTAGCCATGAGCCCTGTTTCCTGTAAACACTGGTGAATCAGTAAAGGTGCTGTGTTAATTTAATAGCTAATCTTTTAATAAAAGGAACAGGGAAACTAAACTGAGGCACATACAGTTAGAACATGTTTAATATCTGGATCGGACTAGTGAAGTCTGTCACAAGTTTGGAGATAGAAAAGGGGGAATAAAAGCAAAAACCAAAAACAAAACGAAACCCCCTTGCTACACTGTGGAAGTGTTGAGGATTAATCACTTTAACAAACCAGTAACAACATTTACTTGCTGCTCCAAGGCAATGTTTCATTACATATTCTTCTCTGTGGTTCTTAATGCTGATGGTTAATTGCAACTACTGAATTTCCTCTACAGCCTGTAGATCACAATGCATGAATTTACCTGCTGCTTGCTTGGATTTTTAAAATTTGTGGGTCCTCCCTGTTAGCTGTGGGACAGTTAAGGGGGAGGAGTCGTGTGAAAAGCAATATTCTACCCTCAATATGGTCTGCACATTATGCAAAAAAAAAAAAAATAAATGATTGGATGTGCTGGTAAATAAAAAATGGAATATAAATTAACAAAGAAAATCAGAAAAGACAAGTAGGATGTGAATCGATGTGTATGTGTTGGGAGAGATCTGCCTGTCCTGTGAACACCGGGCATACCTCTATTACAGTAGAGCTCTGCGTACGTGCTCCTCTCCTGCCGAGTGCTGATGGTGCAACACTCAAGGACTGAGTCAGTGTGTCAGCAGGATCTGAAAGCAGCACAGCCCCACAGACTCGGCCTTGCTGCTCCCGAATTCAAGAGGGCTTGCGCAGTCCAGTGTTTTGGGAAACGAAAGTGCCAGGAAATGAAGGTGTTAGAATAACGTGTCACCGTGGTGTATGTTGGGAGGGTTAAGCAGTTTTGCTGCTGAATATGACTCTGCTGATTGCTGATCTATTGGGTAAGGCTTATCCTCGTGAGTTAAATGCAAAGCTTTAGCATTACTTCATGCTAAAAGTCTAATGTACGTGACGGCCAACTGCAGACTTTAAAGTAATGATAAAGTACCTGATGTGTTTGCTAGCTTATAATAAATACTGCTTTTCTATATCTGCTATCTTAATTAAAGTGAGTAATGTAATAATAGTATTTTATTTTTTAGAAAGATTATGCTTGACAAAATGTAGTTTGTCTTTACAGGATTATGTTGGTGAAACTCCTATTCATAAAGCAGCACGGTCTGGTAGTATGGATTCCATAAGTGCCCTTGTGGCTCATGGTGCGCAAATAGAGTAAGTGAGGTATTTTTTTTTGTTGTTGATTGTTGTGTGTGTAGCTGACTAACTTAGTTTGGTAAACATAGATACTAATTTCAGAAAGAAAAGTCAAAGCAGCAGACACATGATCAAAATAATAATGACAGCTAGACATGTTGAACTGTAATGAAGCCTAAGATACTTTGCATGTCTAGTAATAAAGTTCATTTTCCTTGAACGGTAGCTTTGTGCTACATTAGCTTTGCACGTACATCTGATTTAGTAAAATATTTATTGTGCTTCTGTCAGATGTCCCCAAACTGTACACTTTATTCAGCATGTAGTAATTTTTTACCAGAAGTCTACACCTTGCCCTGGTGAATAAATACAGAAAACAATGCAAAAGCAACATTATGTGCAAAACAGCAATTCACACACTTCACCATTAGTTTATTACTGTTTGTTAGTGTATTGTGTATTTGCCATGTTAACTTTTTTCTTTGAAGGTTTATGTACTGCAAAAACATTCAGAAAAGCTCACAAACTTTTGCAACTTACAGCATGGACAAAATGGATGCAGTTTTCACCTAGAAATGTTGAGTATAAGCTCTATGGCTTATAAATAATATCAATACTTTAGAAATTTGTTTTAATTAGATCTAGCTTTATTATCTTAAATGGTAACTAGTTACTGTATTTTAACCTGCACTATGAAACTTTGAAGTTGTAAGTGAAATAAGAATCATGTAGTTAATTTCTTGTTTTACCCTTTGGTTTCCATCTTACTGTTTTGTAATGTTGCCTTGATAAATCCTACTATAAAATTTAGCTCTTTAGTGGTGTCATAGAGTATTCAGGAAATATATTACCTTTTAAGTTAGTAGTAGTGAACTAATTGCTTTGTATGAAGAGATTTCTTTATAGAAAAACAAGCTGTCTCAGTTGTTGACAAGCACATTAAATCAGTCTCATACAAATGTATAATTTTCCATTTTTCACTCACTTTTGGATATTTTTAAGATAAACTTGGAATTAAATTTACTGTGGAATTGAGCAAACCTTAATTATCATCATCAATTAGTATGTAAGCATGTGGTTTTTACAAAGCAGCTACCCAAAGGAAAAGTTCTGGAACGGCATAAACAATGTGAAACGGGTCATACCTGTCTTTGACCAAAGCTATTTGCAGCAGAAGCCATGTAGGTTTATCGCAGTTTTAGTGAACAGGAAATAACTTGAATTCTCAGTTTTCTAACTTTGAATTCCATCTATGTTTCCGTAGACTTGTCACAAGTTTTATAGGTAATTAAATATCAGGTCCTATCATGGGAGTGGTAAAATCGGGGATGCAAATGCAAAAGGCTTGTGGAGCAACCCAAGTTTGATCATTTAGAGGATAAAGACTTTGGCCCTGTCACCTGAGGGGCTTAGCTATTGACTGATAGGGGTGAAGATGTTTTTTCTTTAAAATTCAGTTTCCAGGGTCAGTATGTTAAATTGGTCCAAATCCATGTATATGCTTCTGACACGGATTAATTTTGGGTCATCTGGTTTTGAAAGCTGGCCCTGATTAATACTAGATTTCCCATTTTTTGTAAAAACCTGAAAATATAGATGCTCTGAAAGTTTTGACTCCTTTATGTCTTCACTTTGAAGAAAAGGAGAGGTAATTTAGCCATATATTTGAGTTTTAATTTATATATATTAACTGAAATGATAATCAATGTATAAGACAGAGGCAAAAAATTTATGAAATGCAGAACTAAGCACTAACTAGAATTAAACTGCTGAGCAGTACTGATGATGAATAAGTGCTTTTTATTTTTATTTGGATTAGATATTCTAGTCCAGTTTTTTATTTCCTCGTATAGTTAAAAGTATTGAAGTCTAGTTTCATAAGGATGAATGAAATACCTCTTTGGACTACATAGTCAAATAAACTACTTTTACATAGTACTTATAATATCCCTCCATAATGCCATCATCCCTAGATTTTTATAGCAAGTAGAACAGGGATGCTAAGATTTCATTATTGCACAAACACCAGTAACCAGTAATGTAATATTTCAAGAAATGTACTTTTTGTTAATGAGTGATTATATAAATACTGCTGTTAAAATAAAGTAAATTGGACTAGATAAATCTTGTTATCAGTGTTTACCACATTTCTACTTTATTTCCTCCTTTGGTTATATTGAAAGACAAAGAATATTGATCATAGTCAAGTTAAGGATAAAAGTAAGATCTTTAGTTTTAATAAAAATAGGCTCATTTGAATTTTTCTAGTTTACTGTATTTCAGACTTTATTAGTGTATTGCTTTTACAGAGAAAGACAGGATGTTGCAGTCTGTAAATCTCATTAAGCTGTTGCATTGTTTTCCTAATTGATGAGAGAGAATTTGGGTCTCTATTCCTGTGTAAATTTTTAATAATATTAAAAAATAATAATTGTACCCTAGTGAAAATATTTTGATTTTTTTTGTGGTATTTACCTTCTCATTTTAGCTGAAGCATATTCTGTGCACAGTATGTCCTACAGCCATAAAAATGGTTGCTCCACTAACTATGGTATTCATGGACCCTTGAAGAGGGGGAAGCAGGTGGTCACAATGTCCTCATATGAGTGAAAAGGTTTGCTGTGTAAATGACTTTTTAATGTGGATAGTACCTTTTTAAAGTATCCATAATCACTGCTGGATTTTCACTAAAAGGCATAGTAATGCAATTTATGTATGGTTAATTGTGTATTATTTATCATGGTGACAGACAAGTGTCCACAGCTCTTTATGGAGGAAAAGCCTTCTTGGTGCCATGTTTTGTTTTGCTCTTTTGCACTGTTATGTAAATGCTGTGTTTTAATGTAGTTATGTAGATTGTATCACAGCATATATAAAAATACAAAATTTAGCTGTAAACACAGGACACCATTGAATCAAAAAGCAGCAGATGCAAGCATTGATTATCCTGACTTGTTTCACGTCTATTTGCATGTAGTGCACTTCTGCATTGTGTCCGCTTATTTCTGAATAAAAATTCTTCTGCAGCTGTCATTTAAGCAGTTGTGTATTCCTTAATCTAAATCCACTTCCTTTAGAGCCAAGAGGGAAGTTTTAAACACTGTTTTATCCTGGGATAGAGAGATGTGTAACTTGTGGAATGGGGTGTGGCTTGCTATGCACCCATCCAATGGAGCACAAGTTCTTGCTTGCTTAAGGGTTTTATTGATCAAAATATTTGAATAGTATAGTAGACAAGCTTTCTATATGCCTGCCAGAAATCTTCAGGTTTTAGGTAAATTTGAGTTGTATACCGTGGTGGATTGTTACGAGACCCTGAAGAGGTAATTTCTTTTCTAGTAGAATGGTCTCAAGGTTTGAGTAGAAGAGGTGCTGAATAAGTGCCAAATGCTGAAGAAGTGATAAATAAACCAGTACATCAGTTTCCACCAGATAACTGATTCATAATGTGATGTTTATCTGGTTTAAGGCAGACACTTCAGCCACTTTCTTGTTAAAGCTGTCTAGCATTCATCTGAGTGTGTAAATTCAGTGCCAGAAATGCACTGTCTCTGATATTTTTTTCAGCAATACCTTTATTCTCATTCTTTAACAGGGACTTGACTTCAGTTCTTCTTTTCAAACTCGTGTGTCACAAACTGTATTGTGTTGTTTAAAAAGGCAATAGTAATATATTTTCTTCTTCACAACTGCTCTCCATCCTCCATAACAGAAATCTGTCCACTGTGATTTTTTTCATGCTGCTGGATTAGTCCTTTTTGAAATGAAATTGTGAAATTTTAGTCCTTTGTGAAATTCTTGTATTTCTGCTTCACATGACCACGCTTGTGGTATCTCAGCTTTTATTCCTCTCATTTGTACTTTTGAGATTTCTTGACTTTCTGAAAATCAGTCACCTCTAGTGAAGAGACAGAAGAGTAATGATGTGTCGTTCTCATGACAACACAGAAGTCGGCCATTGCTTTGGGATGTGAATCCTCAGTTCATTTTTAGTCTGGAGGGGAAGCTTAACGGCCTGTTCTCTTGAAGGGTCTCAGGGTTCAAAAATCTTCTGTCTTAGTTAATGGATATCTTCTTGATTTCTTCAAATCTTAGGAGCTACTTGCATCTTTTTAATGTGAGCTTGTTTTTCTTGCCTAGCTAGCAAGAACTACTAACTGCAGTCCATTTCTGGTGTTAACATACTTGTGAAGTGCTACGACTGTGTCACCTTTTTACTTCAGAGGCTGTATTACAGCATAGATTCAGTGTAGGAGAACCAACATCCTCCTTTCCTACCGTCATTAACTTAACCTCATCTTGAAAGTAATGCTTCAGTATCTTACTGATCATTTGGATTTAGGTGCTTTTTCAATAGAGAGGTTCTTATCTGTTAATTAGTATACTGATGATTGTATAATCTATTTGGTGCTTTCCAGACTCAGACTACTTCACATACAATCTTTTTATGAACCTGATTGCCTCCAGATACTAGTTAAACTGCTGGATTAATTGCTGTTGTTGCATTATTAGACATTGCTGTATAATTAAGGAAAAATATATGGCAGTTCTTGTTTAATTGTATGTAACAAGCATTTTAAGCGCCATCACTGTAGCATTCTTGTATTGACCATTTCTCAGTGTAGAGGATACACGTCTTGGAACTTATTCTGCCTTTCCTATTTTATATAAATTCTTATGGAAGGGCAAATGCAAGGTGGCATGTACATTTCAGTGGTGAAACACTAATTATCCCTTTAAAAAACTGCATGTAAAGCTTGGTAATTTATTCCATGTTTGGTTTCCTGTTTGGTTACTATGGTTGTAGCAGTGTTTGAGCTGGTGGGAGCTTGTGGTTATGAAGTACAGCAGTGAATTTGGATTTAGTCTGAAGAGAAGATTTGGAAATACCAAAGCAGAATGTAAATGCATGGGTAACTGGTAAGTCAGAGAGGCTCAGTCTTTTAGAGTAAGCTGCTCTGGAAAAATGTAGTTTTCAGAGTTATTGACATTCCTAATAACTGCAGGAAGCCAAGGCAAACTTGTACCACTGAATTCCTGTTCAGTTTGAATGCAGATTATTCTTAGTGGGGGTGGAATAATAGCAGTGATTACTGACATCATTTGGAAAATAGTGCAGAATATGAGAGATTGTGCTTTTTATGAATAAAATAAAACCCATCATTAAAGCAATGATACTTATGACCTTTTTGAAACACGGAGAAGAAATTCACTAGATACATGTGAGCTTGATAGGTTAGCTTATTCATTAGTGAGGAGCCTTGTAACACTGGTTTCTTGATTTTCTTCAGTCTAAGAGAGCTGGGTAAAAATATGGAAGTATTACCAGGACTTTTATATGCAGATAGCTCATATTTCTGACAGAAGTGTTTGGGGTTTTTTGTTGGGATTGATCTGCCTTCACATTAAGATATTGTGGTAATGCTCACATTAATGTGTGCAGTTTCCCTTAAGATAGATCTTTTTTCTTTTTTTTTTTTTTTCCCCCTGCAAGATAAGTTGTTCTATTGCTATTCTGGCTACAGAAACCTTTGGTATAGTGAAGTCAGGTGGAGAAACCAAAGTGTTACTAAGTAGAGTTTGGCCAGAATTAAACACAGTGAAAGAAACCAGTATATTTCCAAATAGAGTAGACTTACTAGTTGTGATTGTTAGTCCAGATGTCAGTGGTGGTGATCTGTAGGGATGTTGTGCTTGATCTGGCAATAGTTTTTTAACTAGATACATGATGAGAGGATTTTTTTATTTCAACTTCTAGCTCTAGCATGTTCTGTTGATTTGGGTTTTGTTTGCTCCTCTGGTCTGTGTCTTTTCAGTAAAGTTGTTCGTAGACCAACTAGTATCTAGTAGCCTCTGGACAAAGGGAACCCAGGTTGTGGTGT
The DNA here is from genome assembly GCA_013396955.1 of Regulus satrapa. Taxonomy (NCBI): domain Eukaryota; kingdom Metazoa; phylum Chordata; class Aves; order Passeriformes; family Regulidae; genus Regulus; species Regulus satrapa. The sequence goes on along the minus strand of VWZN01010794.1, from coordinate 2,216 downwards.
GGCCCAGAACATGTTCAGGCTGGTCAGAAAAGTTTTCTAATGTGTGTCATGAATATTTGTTACCAGATGTATCTCATGACAGGAGGACTTAACAAACCATGGAGAGCTCTGGTAATTACACCTTAAGGAAAATGTTACTCTTCGGCTTCATTCTTTTTTGCTTGATTGGGCTCCTATGTGATAGATAA
>VWZN01010792.1:76936-88753 GCA_013396955.1 Regulus satrapa | reverse complement strand
AAAAAAAACCCACAAAAAAAAACCCAAAAAACCACACAAATCAACTCTGATTCTTTAATGCTGTCATAAAACAAGCTGTTAAATCACACAAACATTCCCTTAGAAAGCTATCAAAAAAGTCCCTCTGATCAGTTCACTACATGAAATGAAAGGGAAAAAAAAAGGCAGAAACCTTTAAAAATTTGACCCATTTTACAACTGAGTTCACAGCAAAAGTCAGCCAGAGAGGAAATGAGTTTTTACATGGTTCCAGTTTTATGTGAAAAGATAGATAAGTTGCTGATTGCATCAGTAGTTGTGTTTGTCATTTAATCAAATGAGAAATTAGAAGCTAAACTTAGTAATTCAGCTGCTACTGAATATATTATATCTTCTTGATATAATCACAGAGAAATTCACTTCAAATTAACTCTTGCAATCCAATTAATGCCTTTTACAAACCTGAACAAACATTTTCTTCTCAAAGAAAGGCTCATTTCTATCCCATTTTTCATTTGAACAATCTTTATACGAAGAGACATCTTGTGTTTTAGAGGTCACCTGCTCCTGCTGTTTGTTCTGCCCCTGAAGTCATAATCTTGTGCCTGTGACATCACAATTAGTTTCCACAGAGCTGATTATAGCCACAAACCAAGGATTATGACTTCAGGTGAGGGAAAAGCAGCAGGAACAGATGAGCTCCTGAGGAAAATGTTCCCTTTTCATGACTGTATCCTTAGAAACCAAGTGCAGAAAGTAGAAGTTGTGCTCAATTTAAAGCAAAACAATTTATGTTAGATGGCATATTCTGTTAGGAATTGCTTATTGGTCATATGCATGTAATTATTTTACAGATAAGTTCTGAAAAACAAGACATAGAAAGTATTCAATAGATAATACCAAGGTTCCCAGAACTACATTTAGTTAAGACTTACAAGCCCCAGATTGTCTCATTTTGTATTAGCCATAGCAAACAATAGATAAGCAATGCACTTCACAATACCAGTAAAGATATTGCACCAAAACATTTATAATCTGGGTTGAATGAGAACAAGCAGAACTGTAAACAGGACTAGACTACAAAATTCCAGGGCAGAAAAAAACCAAATTAAACAACAATATAACTCTGTGGGAGGCTATTGTGCGTATCTTGAAACTAACAAATGTAGGTTTTAGTATGAGTTATTATCTGCTCTGTGTGTAGGAAAAGGATTATTTTTTATTGCCTGTCAACTTTAACCCATTGAGAGAAGCAGTGTTTTCTGTCTAATGGTGACAGCAAGGGGCTTTGGGACTCCAGCACTTGCTTGCTGAATTACTTTAAATAAGTCATTCAATGCATCCAGATCTCATCTGTTCTGTGAAATGCAGTGCTGCAGCCATTACAGTAATAAGAACTTTTTACACTTAGATGTCTGTATGTTCGGAATGTCAGAAATTTCCATATCTATCTATCTAACCATTCTCTCAGTACAAATATGTGCATGAAGGTTTCGGGGCAGATTCTCACATAAGCTGAAGCAAATAAATTGTTATTAGTGCACCTACTAAAGGCAAGGATAGAGACTTCACAGATGAAGAAGTGACAATTACATTGTAATGGAAGTACAAAGTGAAAAAATCATTTTACGTTCTGGTTTGGGATCAAGAGATACTTTTCAAAGATATCAGAAATTATACTTCTTGGAAATAAATTAATTGTTTTTAAAAAACACTGTTGCTCAGGGAAAGAGACAAAAAAAAACCTTAGTGACATCTAAAAGCTTTTTAAAGCTGTAAAAGACACTGTACTTTGAAACCTGAAAAAGCCTTCATTTTGACTCTGCTGAAATGTCTCAAAAGCTTTTCTGGTATTAATATTTCTCTTTTTTTAAAATTTTTTTTTTCTTAAGTTCTACCTTGGTAAAACAAGTCAAGCAGCTAAGATTAGGTCCTTAATCTTTAAAATTTCCACTTGCCCAGAGAATATTCCACTGGGGTCCATACTCAGCTCCCTATTGATTTTAATTTATATAAATGATCTGTTGTCTCTCTCACACTACTGTAGGGGTTCCATGCACATTGGCAAATTAGAGACAGGCTGGTGGTAATGAATTACTAGGCAGACACTTTCCACATGGGCTGCTGCTAACACTGATTTAATTATTTCTTGAAGAAATTAAAATTCAGGCTTAACTTCAAGTCTTGTCCAGGCTGTGGCCGGATGGCTGAAGGAAGTAATAGCTATCAGGGCTTATCTGACTATGAATCATATTTAAAGTCAAAAGGGAGAAGATAAGAATATAAGTAGACTAGTAGCTAGTATGACTAACAATAATGAAGTGCTTAATATAAGTGGAACTAGTTCAGAAATTGTGAAAAAGGCCTGAGATCAGTGCTGAGGTGCACTACATTGAAACAAGAAGAAGCTAATGGCACCTTTTTGGCTGCTTCTGACATTCAGAAATACAACATTTTCATTTCTCCCTGACTTACTTCTGGGCAGAAGGCCTGCACATTTAAATCTTCCCCATGTCTCTAAAAACATAGGTGGCATGTAATGTTTATAGGAGCTCTCATCAAACAAATTAAATTTAACTTGGTCAAGCTGTTTTCCTTCTCAGTGGACCTGACAACTAGATCTGCAAGAGCTCTGTGTGAGGTCGACTGGGAACTGGATTACAAATGGGGCCAACCACTCTCCCAAATTCTCATGCTCTGCCATTGCTCATAGCACTTGTAGTTTCACCTTTAGCTGCTCTGAAGTTTTCTGGGGAGAGTTTTCATGTCTATAATTTCTGGTGGCACACAAAAAAAGGTGATTTCTGAATCAGTGCATGTTGGCCTATGATTCCCTTAGTCATGTGACCCCACACACTGTCAAGAGAAGATATTATTTAATTGTGAAAATATATACTCTACAATTTAAGCTACTAGTTTGGTCTCAGCTAGAAGCCAGCATACTGGGACTACATAACACTTTAAGCACGAAACTCAACTGAAAATCCATCAAGTGTTTGCAAGTCTATGAGGAATTACAGAGAAGGAGCTGGTAAGAAATCTTTCTTAAGATGTACAGGAAAAGTTTCTTTGCAAACTCCACTGACCATCCTGGTAAGCATAAGGAGACTGTTGAGAAAGCCAAAGGATGGTCAATGATTGCTGAATTAAAAACAATCATTAAAAACAAGGGATTATAAACTAGGGAGCATTGCATAGGATAATTTCTACATTCATCCAGAAGTCAGGTCAGGAAAGGCTATTTTGAAGTTCTATCACTTCCACAGTTGAACGATGCTGGAAGGTAGAGTTTCTCAAAGGCAATTTCTTGGGGTGTCTGCCTGTTTTATTAGTGTCTTCTGTATATTAATACCAACAGACAGAGGAAAAAAAAAAAAAAAAGGCAGATATCAAAGGGCTCAACCTGAAAAGAACTGAGGTGTTTCTCTATATGTACATCTCTTGTTGAATATGCAGATCCTCCAACTTGTACATAACCATGACAAATCCTAATATCTCATAATGCCCACTGTGGAGAAAAGGCTCCCCCTACAAGGTCACTTATGCAAACCGCAGTGGTGGACCTCCTTCTTGTTGTAACCCACACTGCCACCGCATGTGCTGGATACTCTCTGCTCATCTCTTTCTAGCCAAGGCAGAGTCGTGACTCTATGGAGAAAGTTCTGGCAGCATCAAATGTTGTTTCCATCTTCCCATTCTGATGTGACTTCCCAGTCTTAAAAATTTTTGTTCTTTTGTATTTAATCTCATTTCATAATTCTGCTGACTCCTTGCTTTTGACAGAAATATTTTTACTGTTTAACCAGATTGATGGTCATCTTGAGTAATTGTCACCATTGCTGATTTCCTCACAGCACTATCAAATTTGGCTAAAATCCTCTTACTCAGAGGGAGACAATAAGATAGTTTGTTTCAACAGCTTATACTCACACTCTTCCCTTATTACTTGTTGTTATCCAGGCCGTGTCTCCATAGGGATGCCATTTAGACTGCCCCAAAGTACTAAACACCTTGAGTATTGCCAGGCATTCTCATCTGATCTTGCAGTACAGATCCCATTGTGTCCCACTGGCACTGGTGTTTGCCCACTACACCATAAAGCCTTCTGATCTATGCTATAACGTTATTTGATAAGCCAGAAAGTTCATCCTTCATAGGAAGTATTGGAATTTCCTCTTGATTTCCTCATCTATATTGGCCTTTCTTGGGTAACTCAAAATATTATTGTATTTGAATAGATAAATTTTGGACTCCAGGATTTTATTTTTGTTTTGTCCTTGCTCACTTTTGGTTGTTGTGTGGGGGAGGTTTTTTAATTGCGTTCTGTTGGGGTTTTTTTCTCTCTCTCTTTGTTATCTCTCTGCACACATAGTCAGGAGAGGGGGAAGGGATGCCTCCATGTTTGTCTTCCCACACACAGTTGTCCATGGATTATGCCAGCTTTTTTTTTTTTTTTTTGGCATTTTTAGTTTCTCTTCATTCTCAGAGAGCCCATGAGCTTTTAGCAGCTTTGTAACTTGTGATTATTACTATAATTCCTCTCGCCTGTTCCTTTTTTTGTTGTTTTTTTTTTTTTAGAAAATAGGGGATTTTATATCTACTCATAATAATTTCTCCTTATTGGTAGAAAGGCATTGGCTAAAACTAAAGGGAAGGTAAATATTCAGAGTGTCTGTCCCTTAAATTGTCTTTAAACCAAGACATGGACCCATGATATTATTTTCATCTGGAGAAAGCAGAAAACTGAAGATTTAATACTTCAGAATAATCAGCAAAATATGAAGAGCCTTTCCTGAGTCAGAAAATTAAAAAAATGAGAACTGGTATTCTGTGCTCTGCCAATGCCAAGGGATTTATATTCCAAAGATTTCATTTCACTAATGTGTCATATAGGTCTTGAGCAGACATTTCACACCACTCATCATTTTCAGAGACAGAGAAGCTGCAGTACATCAATGTCTTTAATGACAGCACTGACATACCTTGAATGAAGAGTCCCCATGTTTATCCTTAAGAATGTCAGTTTTATTTCTCCATTTCTAAGTATTCAGGCTTATTTTTGGGTTACAAGAGCAATAAGTTTGATTGCATGAAGATGCCTTTAAGCCCAGGGACACAGCATTATAAGAGGGATGCTGGATCATTCAGTCCAGTCTCCCCAGTGCTAAAGATATACACACAATTTAGCTGACTTCAGACATCATTCAGACTCCACTTTAAAGACAGGTTTTGCTCTCACCACATCAACTAAGAGGTTGGGGTTTCTGCTTTCCAAATACTTTTCTTCTAGCTTTAATTATTATTTTAGTTTGCAGTCTGAATATTTGTACCCATTACCAGTTTATATAAATTTCTTCCTGAACAGCATTATTTTTAAGATAGAGTTGTTTTTGTTTTTGTATTTTTTTTTCTAGTGCATATCAAATTGATGTGTTTTTAAAGCACAAAGATTTTTTTCTATATAAACGTTAATTTTCTGCCTTTCAGTTTTCCCTAATAAGACAATTTTTCCAGCTTTTTAGTTACCAACATTGGCCTTGTAAATCTGTCTATTAAACAAAAACAGTAACAGTTTTTACTTAGCTCTTCAGCATAGCTGACACATTAGAAATGAGCTTCTGTGTGAAGTCTCACTGGTGACAGTGTCTCCTGGAAATATGTCCTTGGTACAAGGGTCACATTGGATTTTCCCAGGGTCACAGCACTTCAGTGTCTGTCTTCATATTGTAAAAAAATAAATAGTCTTTTTTAAGCAGATGTAATTGCTGGTTGACAAATTTCCAGCTTTGATAGAAATTTATCTTTGAAACAAATCTTTATCTTTGAAACAAATCTTTTATCTTTCTTTGTGACAGATTGTTCTGCAAGGCACATACTTCCATGGCATGATACTTTATGATACCATGCCTAGTAACTGGTTTGTGTGGTTGTTTGTGGGGGTTTGTAAAAATTTTCTATGGCAGTCTGCTGAATATTTTTTACAATTAGATCCTCCACCTCAACAGAGTTCCTTTAAGTTCTTCTGCTTCTCATTTTGACCTCTCTTGTTTCTCTCTGTTTCTTCAACTTTCTCAGACCTATCAGTCCTTCCAGACACGGCTGGGGTGCCCTCACTGCCACATCAGGATTCCTGTCTGGCTGATACATTTCAGGGTAAGAGCTTAAGGAGGATACAAGCAAAAAATGCAGAAAAGGGTGAGACAAGCAAGATACAGGATTCTCAAGGAAATGTTCAGTCTACTAAATAATTTCAGCAAAAATCGCTCACTTTTTTTTTTTTTTTTTTAATTTCAGTGGATTAAAACCCCTTGATTTTTTAGAATCAACCTGTCAAAACTAAAACTGTTCAATGAGACTCTTGCAGAGAATTGTTTAATGACACTCAGAATATTTACTTTTAGATTACAGATACTGTTCAAAGTGAGGAAAATATCAGCTAAACTACATTTACAATGCATTGTAATTTCAGTATCCTAAATTTCTTCTTCCAATATATAATAATTCTGAGATGATTGGTTGCTACCATAAAAAACATTGGATATGCAGTCAGGTAGAGGAAGATAGAAAGCATACAAGGGAAAGGGTCAGAGAAGGGAAACATAAGACAAAAAGGGGATTCCAATATCCTCAAAAGTAAAATATTTTTAAAGAAATTATCCAGTAACAAGCAAAAATTATTACAATATTGGAAATTTTGAAAATATTTTGTCATGTGTTTGAAGAACTTTTAAATTTCTGTTAATAATTATTCATAACAATATATTATCATTAGTATATTTAAACATAGCTGATTTTTATTTTTTAAAATATTTTTGTGAATAAGAAATTTTCTCTTCAAAACAAAATTAACTTGTCTGATATCAGACAAAAAAAAACCCCAAACCCTTGTAATTTTTAGTTAATTGATCAAATCTCTCAAATTATTAATATATAGTAATAGACAAAAATACTATCAAGAAATTTTAACTGTACAATTCAAAAATATTTTTAGGGAAAATAATCACATCTGAAGAGAATTTTAAAAATTCATTTCAGTGTTCATGAGTATGAGAGATGATCTGATTTCTGTCAATCAATCATTGTTCGTGAATTATCCATCCCTCTTTCATCATGAGGGACAGATCTACTGGCAGATGAGGAATGATTCCAACCAAGTTTCTCTGTCTGGACTAGAAGGAAGTTTAAGCAGAGAGCTATAATGAATCTTCCTGATTCTCACATGTGATGTAGGAATCATAAATCACTTAGCAGGGTAGAGAAACTTTATCCTATGAACTCTAGCAAACACTATAAAGCTGGAATTTCTAAATAAAACCAAGGACAGTTACCTAGCAGTAACCCTAAGGATCCACAATCCTTGTTTTGGTCATGATTCTATCGATATATATTTCTGACATCTAATTATTTCTAATTAAAATCCTTGAGCTCCGTATCACTACCCCACCTTGAAATGTGAGTAGTTTTGATCCCTCTGTCTCACTACCTTGTTAGAGTTTGCATAAATGCCCTATCCATATCCTTTGTGAGTGTACTTTGTCAAATGCATCATGCTGAAGCAAATGGGGCTTCTTTACTAGTTTGACAGGGAATTAATCAGAAGCATCCAAGCAAAGCTTAGTTTTGCATTTCTTGTGTTTTCTGTGTATTGTCACTCAGTTGAAGACCTTACGAGTGGGTTTATCTCTAACCTCACCACTCTTACCAGTGCTATGCTAAGTCCCATGAAAACAGTATAGGAAATCTTAAAGAATTATTTAGCATCATAGAGGAATTTGGCCATCACAGCTGGAACAAATTTTCTTTCATCATTTGCCCTTCCAAGGGACAAATACTCACTAATACACCAATGAATCTCTCATATTTCATGTATTGTTTTATTTTACTTAACAACATTCAGTAAAGATATCTGTCATGACTGTCATACAATATACAATTAAGCCTTAATGTCTGATTTGATAGGTTACTCTAGTTATTCCTGCTACTTCAGGTATTATGCTTGCATCCACAAAGGAATCTAATGTATTCAGTTAGAACTGAGATGGGGTAACAAAATGTAAATGAAAAGGAAGCTTGTAGTAGGAAAATTGAGATGTGGCAAAACCAGGAAATTAAAAAATGAACAAAATGCTCACCCTGTTCAGCTCCAGAACTGCACTATACTTACAATGTAACTAAAAGATACAAGATTAAGTATTTGGACTACTCCAGAGGAGACAGTCTGTACTTGATTTTATTTACAGACATTTAAAGCAATTCAAAACTTTGATAACAATCATCATATTGCAGCACTGTTTGACATACAATGAATAAGCATAATTTCAGTTCATGGAATCATAGAATCATACAATATCCTGAGCTGGAAGGGATTGAAATAGAAGGTCCACAATTAACAAATAACTAAAATGCTACTAATTGCAACCTATTACTTCATAATTACGTACAGTTTATTACAATTGAAACCCCCAGTAGATCAGATAAATTTTTTTCCCCTCAAACTGTAGGATAAACTGACCTGTATATGTAGGCTGTTTTCTCAGGTTTGTCTTCTTCGTTTAAAAATTTAATGCCCAGGAAAGTAACCTCTCAAATGAGGAAGGGAATAAAAATTACTTTCAATACTTTGACTGTTTCATCCTAAGTGGCATAAAGACAAATAAATATGCACTTTAAAGCAGATTTCCAGTTTTACTAGACTAGCAGAGAGAATACTCTGTAGTAGACACTTGCACATGGTAGACACTATATTCTTTGCTGCAGTAAACTACAATTTAAATAAAAAAGCTAATGCAATTGGAAATTTAAATTTAAATTTTAAAAAAGGTTTTGTTTAGTTTCACTTTGTATTGATGGATGTATTTATCCTTTTGTTTACAATCGTTCAACAAGTGCAATCCAAAATTATCCATCTTAGTTATTCATACTCAGGAAAAATTATTTAATCTCAGTTATTTGTTGATTTAAAGATTTCTCTTCAGAGGAGAAGCAGAATTATTGTGGATCTTTCTCTTGTAGTAGCAGTCACATTAAACTACCAGTGCCTCGATGAATGCCAGGATTTTTCTGGCATATTATATACAGAAGCTGTACTGAATATAAACAATTCAAACTGCTTGACAATAAAATACTGAGGAGAAATGTTAAGTAAAAAGACTGCTATCTTAATTGCCTACTCTTAAATATTAAGCTTCCTTAGTTTGAGTTATACTGAGGGTATTTAGAATAAGTCAGGTCTAATTATGTTCCATTTTCTTAACAGCCATTTTATCCTGACAGCATTTACATGCAAAGGGATCAGAAGGACAAATGTTTTCACTTATTTATACAACTTGATGGAACATTCCACATCTCACATCACGTTTCATAGCATTTCTTATGCAATGGGAAGATAAAACCTTGAAATATGTTTTTCATAATTTCACCAGTCAAAGTTTTTAAAAACTTGAGGCTTTGCAGATTAAACTGTTAGTACATCTGCACACCAAATGGAGCAGCTGTGAACACATAAAGATGTTTAAGTATTTTTTGAATATATCCATATATACAATACTTTAAAACTTTGTTATAGTACGCTAAAAGCTCTTGATTTGATCACAGATATTCCATGAAAGATAGTATGTTCCTCTTTGGAAATGTACTACATACCTAAAACATTTAGATGCACAAACACTTATAATTTATTACTTAGAGGAGGCAGAACAATGATCTACACCACCAATAGCATATAGGTGAAACTGAACTGATTCCAAGGCAAAATGGTGAAGACATATATTCTATTCACAATGCTTTGGAAACTTTTTTTTTTTTTTTAAATTTTACATTCAGTGTTTCTATCCATTCTGACAGTAATATTATCTTTGATATTTCAGCATAGATAATGATGCTACCATGCCCTGCACTGCTAAACTTTATAAGGTAGAAACTCATGTGAATTTTTCAACAGTATTCTGGGAAGGAAAAAAAAAATCAAAATATAATTGATCTACAGCATTTATCATTTTCAAGCCCCTATCTTAGATAGAATAAGCTCCTTCAGGAAAACTTTTGATACAGCTTTTGAGAAACTGAGCAAAAGTGGGACTGATCACATCTCATCTCGATTTAGCTATGAAAAGATGGGTTTAATTAAGTCATGGAATCAGGGAAGAACAAATTACTCCCAGTCAGTGTGCCTTTATTAAGGATAATGAATTACTCTCTCATGAAAAGTACTATGGCAAAGTCTGTACAGGCTTAAGACCAAGATCAAAAGAAAGTTCATGGTTCCTGAAAATGGCAAAACTAAACTGTTTCACAGCTTGAAGATTCTCATCTACCAGGAGATCCTCTTTGGATTTATTGTTGTGAGATCTGGAAACAACATTTTTTTCAAAATTTTCAAAAATCATTGTATATTTAAAGAATGTGAGTAATTTTAATTTTCTTCTCTAATGACCTGGTTTACCATTAACATTATGATGGCTCATCTACATAATCTTTTGCGAGCAGATGTAAGTTCATTTCATGTTTGATTGAAGACAGATAGATATATATCAGTACTAAGTAAATCTCATGCTTAAAGCAATGCTACAGCTTAAAAACTTTCAGAGTTCCTGAACACTAGGGTGATTATAAAAGAGAAATCCCTTTATAGGAAATGCTAGTCAATGCAATATTGTTCTTGTGGGAAATCTCAGGGGGTACTAACAGCATCAGAAAGAAAGAAAGAATGAAAGTTAAGAAAAAATTATGACTAAAGGATTATATTTTTATTATCCACAGATAATAAAAATTATCCACATCTTCTTAGCAGTCAGAATATTTCATAATAGCTGGTTTCAAACATTACAATTTCATAGAATCATAGAGTGTTTTGTGTTGTAAGGGAGCTTTAAAGACTACCTTGCAATGAGCATGGACACCCTCCACTAGACCAGGATACTCAGCCTCATCCAGCTTGGTCTGGAACACTTCCAGGGATGGGTCAGGCACTGGGAACTTGTGCCAGTGGTTCATCATCCTCATTATAAATATTTTCTTCCTTTTGTCTAGTCTGAATCTACCCTATTTTAATTTAAAACCATTACCCCCTGTCCTTCTTAACAGGCCTTGCTAAAATGTCTATCCCAATCTCTCTTGTGTGATTTCTTTAAGTACTCAAAGATTAAGTCTCCCTAAGGCCTTCTCTTTTTCAGGCTGAACAAGTCCAGCTTGCTTAGCTTTCCTCAAATGAGATGTGCTCCACTCCTCTAAATGTCTTCATGATCCTTTTCTGGATTCACTCCAACAGGTCAACACCCTTCCTGTGCTGAGGATCCCAGAGATGAAATGTGGCTTGCAAGTCTCACCAGAGCTGAGTAGAGGGGCAGAATCCCCTCCCTTGCACTGCTAGCCACACTGCTTTGAATGCAGCCCAGGATAAAAAAAAAAAATGGGTTTCTGGTCTGTGAGCTCACTTTGCAGCTCCTGTGCAGGTCCAGTACCCTCAAGCTCTTCTCACAGGGATGCTCTCAAATTCCTCACAGGAGATCAAACTTAATTTTAGTACAATCTCTAGTACTACCTTTACAATTGAGATCACAATTAGAGTAATCCTATGGGATGTCACAGGCCCTCGACACTAACTGGAACAGAATTAGTAATACATACCAGGAAGTTTTGAGCTTTTGGGAAAAACTTAAATCATTAATGGCTTAAACATTGCTAAAATCATGGAAGGATTTTTGCCTAATATAGCAAACTGCAAATAAGCAGCTGTTCATCTGTGACCCTCCCCAAATATGCCTACTAACTGGAATTTGGACTGTGATGGGAACTTCAGATAACATAAAGGATGGGGGGGGGGGGGGGGGGGGAAACCAG
>VWZN01010792.1:64888-76922 GCA_013396955.1 Regulus satrapa | reverse complement strand
GGGGATTAAACTACTGTGCAATCATCTCAGGTCTGGGAATAAGAATCCAAAAGTTATACTGGAATAAAGACTGGAATGCTGGTGGCTCAAACACTGAGGCAGTGAACTGCAAAGTAACCTCTCAGGTGCAGAGGGTGTGCACAACCAATAACCTGCAAGCTGGGTGTTGAAAAAGGTAAGGAAAGAGGCAAATTCTTTGAGGTAGTTAATGTCTGTTTGTCCTTACTCAACTGAATTCAGCTGAGAAAACTGCCCTCCTGGGGAACTACCAGAACCCTCACACTAGCCTGAAAGTGCTCATCTCTGCTGATGGGCCATCATGGACCATAACAGTCTTAACTGCACTGAGTATATTAGGCAGCTGAAAGACTTAGACCATCCAAGACTCCAGAAGTATCCCCTGATTCACAGCATTACATGATCCAGTGTAAAACTCACTGCCCCAGGGGTGGTACTGGGAGTCCCCACCTGAACCTGAGGGAATATAAACCAAAGGGTTTGTAGGATTCGCCCTGAAATACCATCACTGCAACTGCTGCTCCTTCAACCAGGACTCCAAAAACTACTTTTGACCAACAGATAGCAAAACATCAACAACCAAGTGTGAAATCTAGGAGTGATGAGATATTTCTACTCTTATCCTTTATTTCTCTTTCTTTTCCTTACAAGTACTTTCTGCATTATTTTTATGTTGCTATACTACTATAGATAATAACAACTAAAATGGTTACATACTTGTTTTCCTTCACAATCAATTTGTTTTAAAATAAGCAAATATATATTTACAAACACTGGTCATTCACTGTTGTTTCACTCTAATCCACACCAAGGTATCTATTAACAAACATCTCAATTATCCTTTTTCTTCTAATGTGGATCATAAGAGTTTGCCATAAGATTTTTCTGATTATTCTCTCCAGTTCTTATACTTCTCTTTAATGATGATCTAGTACAGACTTGCAGGAAATAGCTATGTTTATTATCTATATATTAATAAAAATTTTGAGAGTATCTTCTATTTTTTTTATTTATTTTTTTTTTAATTTGTTGTAGCTGAAATTGCTATTATTTGTATAGAGTAATTCTGGTTATTTGAATGCATTACCTTAAACTTATATGCAAGGTACTCCAACATAAAATCAACTAACACGTTTTGGTCACATCTAGGTGTTGTGACAAGTTATGATGGAATTTATGTTCTTAATAAAAAAAAGTAGTAGACACTAGTTCATTCAGAACTCAGAAGGTCTGTTGAACATGTCAATAGGGGGATGCAGTAAAGATGTCTGTTAATGACATAAATTAAGAATGGGAGACATAAGTGGATCTAGCATGTGATGCTACAAATCACAATACTGAGTAGAGATCTTTCAATAAGGATTTATGGTATTTCAGGGTTTATGTTTAGGGTCTACTGCAGTCTGGCACCTTTTCCCTAAAAGTTCTTCCTTGAGATCGGACTTTTCCTTCACTCAAAACCCATTATTATTTTCTGAGTACTGAGGGTAGGTCCTTAGCTACACTAAGCTTTGTATCAACTATCCTTCATATGGTAAATTGCATTTGGACACCAGTTTAACAATTGCTGTCACTGGACAAATCTAAGTTAGCAACTGGTGTGATGCAAAGACAGAAAGAATGTATTGTGGACCACTATCATTCTAGTACCATTTGTGTTTGCTTACTACCAGTGAAACTTGCAGCATTCACTGGTCCTACAGAGGCAGTGGGCATCTATGCTTCATAGAGGGTGTGAAATAAATTTTTGTATCTCACATTGTCTGGCCACTAAGAACAGAAGTTTCTGCGTGCGGAGGTCAAATTGATAGAAAACCTGAAAGAAAATTTTCTTTCCTCCAAAAGATGTTACCTTTTGCCCACAATGTATGCTCTTTATAGCATTGCAGAAGAACACCACATTGATTCCTGGTTTCTCTACAAACACATTCAACCTAAAATTTGTGATCCTTTGGTTGATTCTAATGCAGTCAGTTGGCAAAGCCAGGGTACCCAATATTACAGCAATACTGGGATTTAAATCAGTTTTTCCAAACTAAAATATTACTAAATCCTAATAGTAGGAAGAAGATACAAATTAAGGTAAGTATAGTTATCTACACTCAGTTAAGCTTTGTTATTTTATATCTCAAGCACAGGAGAACAGAGCTGTTTTCTTTATTTTAAACATCATGAAATGGTGTAAAAGGATCTCATTTTTAACCTGTTCTTTTCAAATGCTGTTCTTTCAGTTTCTATAGATTAATGATCTACCTAATTAAAATGTCTCAGAACACGTTAAATAAACACAGAAATTATAATTAAATACTTGCCTGAAGTCATGCATCATGCCTGTTTGTCCAACAATCTGTTATTAAACAGTGCTGATAAACATTCCAATAATCTGTTCAGGTACTGTATTATTAAAATATAGAGAATTGCTCTGCATCATTCATGGAGTTTACAGGTCATGAGAGTAGATTTGTTTAACTAGAATTTGATATGAATCTCTACAAATCAAAACCACTACTTTTCAAAATGATCCATATACACATAGCACACCATCCCAAACTGTCACACAACTCTTCACAGGCCCAACATTGGGTTCCAGTAATTTTCAGTATCATGGCACAATTGGCCATTTTCCCCTACTTGGCATTTCTGAATTTCATCATGGTTTCCACAGATGATAAATCATTTAAAACTCAGTAAAATTATTATTATTATAAAAAGTCTCCTAGAATTTAACAAATGGATTCTGTCTCAGCTTTCCAGTCTTCATACCTAGCCAATCACCATGGTTATCATTCCGCTTATTTATTTCACTGTATCCTAAGGCAGTATAAAGTTTGTTTAAATTACCTTAGATACTGTACAGTGTATGAAAAAGTGATGCATCGGTTAGGTGTAAAAGGCACAGTTACAGAATTCCATTCCATCTTAGCTTTCAAGTGGTTAACAAGATTTCATTTTATATTAATAAAATATCACCTTTCTAATGCAGACTTTTCAGGAAAGAGCACAATTCCACAGAAATGCTCCAGAAAATCATTTGCACTTGCTATGTAAAAATGAAAGCCATGAGTGAGTGACTTTTCTAATAAAAATGAAGATTTGTTCCAGCTTTTAAGTAGATGCACATGGTAGATAAATGTTTTTCTCTTTGGCCATTATCCAGGGAATATCAGGGCTGATAAAATACACAGTGAATTTATTATTAGCTGCCAGAATAAAATACTCAAAAACTGCCTACAAGCATCACTGTACATGCACTGTTGCCAAAATTCAAAGAGGCCTCCAGAGTAGGTGATTCACTATGCAGTCCAAAGCATCTTTATTGCCACTCTGATCATATTACTATCCTCGTAGATTCTCACTGAATTTGACATTTGGTTTACAAATGCAAAATTTCTCCGCATAATTTCATTTCAATCAAAGATGTATTCCTTCTGTAAATAGAACTTATTCTTTTAGGACAAATATCTTTGTATATATATAATTAACTGAACAGGGAGTGCGCTTCTGTCCTTTTTTTTTTCTGTCAAATGGCACACTGATATAGTAAAGTCATACAAGTAACTGGCTATAAGGAGGGTACATTTCAGAGTTAGAAGTCTGAATTTTGCCCTCATTTTCAGAAAGATATATTCTATCATTATTAATAATTATTATAGCAGTCTATAAGAGACATAAATAATTTATTCAACATGCCAATTGAAATTTGTAATTCTTTCAGACCCATTTTACAAATTAATCTATAAACACTTTTGAATAAATGTTTACAGGAACCAAAAAAAATTCTGGTAGGTAACATGTAAGAACTAAAAAGCTTTGGAAGACCTATCCCACAGAAGTTTACCCACTCTCTGAATAACAGACATAAAAGAATAGCAGGAATGTGTGTCTGTGGTTGCCCTGCAGTCAAATCATAGGGTGAGACATTGTTCCCAGTGAAATCCACATCTTAAAATATTTTTAAAATACTGACCAAAAAAAAGGAAATATTATATATATATATATACACAGAGATTATTATGGGAGAAATTGTATTTTTTTTTTCAAAGGATGGGACAGGCCTTATATAATAGTTCAGAATAAGTGATTATAATAATCCCCTTCTGACTTTAAAATAAATTTATTTACAGGTGGGAAGGGGACGTTTTAACACATAAAAATGTGAGTGGAAAAATAATTCAGAAATAAGCATTAGGTACTGAAATTTTAGTAGCATATAGGAACTCCACTCAGGGTTAATTTAATGAACATATCTTACTTGTACTCAAGGCTTACCAGTTGTCAGTGTGTCTTTCTAATTGTTCTTTTTTTCTTTTCCTGTTTTATCTCTAATTTATGCTGAGAGTAGCCCTTTTGTCCTCATTCAAATGAAAATCTCACTCATACCAAAAGTCTTGAAAGAAAGCCTATATTTATGAACTACCTTACTAAATTTCAAGATGAAAGATTCTTATATTATCTTTAGATAAACATTCTAGTACAGTTTCTGAGTTGGAGCAAGTCTGTATAGCTCCATTAATTTCAGTGAAGTAATGTCTCTTTAAGTCTACCAAGGATCTGGACTGCAGGTTTCTTTAAATTTGAATGATATTCATCCTTGAGTCTTTGAACTTTATCTCAGACTACATAATTGTATAAACTTTACAAGTAATTCCTCTAAAAAAGAATAATATTTTACTGAGGTTTACAAAAATGATGACATATCTTCAAGAACATGTAATTTTAAATAACTGATATAAAATATGTTTTAAATTATAGCAATGCTTTGTACAATGATAAAACTCACAGTGCTCAGTTCTTCTTCTGAATAAACTTCAAACAGACTCGTGGCTTTTAGAAAAAAATTAAAGATGGAAACTACCTAATTCACAGGGGATTACAACATGCAAGACTAAGGAAGTTTTGAGTCTAAAGACATGGGGAGCAACTTCCAGTGGAAGAAAATGTGTCATAAGGTTGTCATTGTCATCACAAAGCATCATCACAGTCATCACCAGCATTTCTGGAAGTCCTGTGATTTTTCAGTACAAAAAGTAGGAGGTTTTTTCCCCCTAAGTTCCCTTTGGTTGGTTTAGTATTATTATCATACATCCTATCCGCTACTAATTAAGTGCCTCACAAACATTTTTCCATTGTCAGTTTGTCATTTCCTACCTTGATCCAGTGTAAAGGTACCAAAATGTTCATGAAATCCCAAACACCAGCCTCCAACAAATGTCTGCCTACCAAATACTGAATGAGCAGTTTTAAACGTTAAGGAAAAAATATTGTTTATAAGTTTTAAACAGAACATTTGGTTTGGGATTTTGCCTAGGTCTGCCAATTAGAAACATTGGGTTTTTTTCAGGAGAGGGAATATTGGAAGCAGTGGTGTCACATTTTTTACAGTCCAAGGTGCTAGGTGTCTGCAGGGGTGCATGATTAGCAGAAGCTTGAAGCTATGTTCTGCCCTCGATCCGCATGAGGAACCAGCATTCACATCAAGAGCACACACAGACCCAAGGCAGTTTATGGCCTGTAGTCAGGAATGACACGCTAACCCTTTCCTGAATGTAATGTCAAACACACTGCAGTGGTATTGATTAACCTAATTTTTCTGTGCTTTTCCCTCTTGCTGTGGTGATAAACTGCACTATTACAAGCTGACACAAAGCCTGAAACTGCATTTAGCGTAATGAATGACTATTCATGACACAAAAGGGGCAAGCCAAAGAAGTATTTAGCCTGAATTAGTGACAAGTACAGGAAATATTCAGGTAATGTGTTTCTCCTAAACTGCTGCTCCTCTCTTGAAGGATGGTTTTTTTCCCCTCTTTTCCCAGTTCAATTCAATCGCCTTTCAGGAATAGAAATTCTACCTGAATCACCAAAACAGGTTACAATGTTTTAACAGTGGCTCACAGGGCTCAGGATCAATTATCAGATCATGACTGCTGTCATCTGCTGCCATGAAATGTCCAACACAAGTTATTTCCCTCTGCTTCGTTCCCTCTGTCATCAGGTAAGATTAAAAAAATAAATAATATTTAAATGCATGCTTAACATAATAAATGCAAACACTTTGTAAAATACAATCAGCATGTGAAGAGAAATTCAAGAGTTCCAGAGGGAAATGGTACTAGTCTCTCTCAGGACAAGGTTATCCTGCTCTGAGAACTGAAACCTATAAAGCAGTTCTTTCTCCTTGCATTTTCTTCCCTTACTTCAATGACAAAGCACATTTCCAGGTTACTAATCCACAAGAGTTAATGAGAATTCTCAGAAATGATAGATTTTGTGACCTGGAGTGTGATGAGGTGAATACTACTTACTGATTTATTATTTAATGATACTTAGGATGCTGGTACACTACTCAGTTGGAGAGACACTAGAGAAAAACAGGACCAGAAAAGACAGCAGAAGCCATTCATAAATAATTGATAACATGCCTAGACTGGATTCTGTAAAAAAAAAAAAAAAAAAAAAAAAAAAAAAAAACTGGATTTCTAAAGATAATGTTTTATAAATTTAAAGAAATTTTTTTTTTTTAATTTATTTGTGAACTTGTAAATTTCAGAGGGTTTTTAACAGGGTCTTAAATTAGAAATAGGGGCCAAAATTATGAAAATAAGTACTGAAAATAAATACTGAAACTTTATTCTGGAAGTCCAAAGTGGCATCTCTGCTGGCATGCATCCTTACTTCTCCAAGAATCAAAAGCTCTTTAATTTTATGATTGCTGTGCCTGAGACAGTCCCCTGCTATCATTTCCTTCCCAGTAGCTGGAACAGAGCTGTGTCTTGTGTTCAGTGTGAAAATAATATTGGTAACACACTGCTGGTTTAGTGGTTGCTGTGCAATGCTTTCCCCAAGGCCAGGAATTTTCAGTTTCCCATGCTCTGCCAGCAAGCAGAAGTTGAAGAATTTATTTCAGGTATTTAACTGTTGTCTGCATCCATGCAGTTTACCTTTTCCCAGTTCTCCTCCCCATCCCATGGGGGCAGCAGGGCAGAGCATCAGGGTGAGTGAGCAGCAGGGTGAGTGGTATTTAGCTGCCAGCTGGAGTTAAACCAGAAATCCTGTTTGGCACTCAGCATGGGATTCCCAAAGGATGAGAGGGTTCTACTGATCACTGCTTGGCTCTCTAGTCACCAAATCAATGAACCATCACACAGTGAAATGATACAATTTTATTTACTATTCAGATTTATGGGAAATGTTTTTAAATTATTTTCTAACATCTGGCTTCAGAATTCTCCCTGTGTATTGATGTAATGGTACATCAGACATGTACACTGATGTTAAGGACTATGTCTTTGAGGAACAGAATATCTGTAATACATAGGTAGATCAAACAATTTCTGCAATGTTATCTAGTCTTTATTTCTGGATACAGAGGAAATCTTCTCTATAATATAGGAAAGATTAAATATATTCTCAGTGTCACTGAATTATGCAAACAGAACTTTCCTCTATGAGATCTCTCAGCAGTTAGTCATACACAGCATAAGTGTTATTTTCTTCATGCTTTATTCCATGTTCTGAGTACAAGAGTGAAATTAATCTAATCTATTAAAAAAGGAAAGAATTGCTCTCATGAGGCTCATTATTAGATTTTTTTCCATTTTAAAAATAGGTTATAAAGAGAAGATTTCTGGATTATGCTGGCAATTAGAAATATGAGGTACAGTTTTGAATACTCCTGTCACTGGGGGTTTGGTCAATTTTATCAAAGAAGAGAGAAAAAATAAAAAATTCAACCCTCTTATAATGGTCATTTCTCTTAAATTGCATATGCTTACAAGACTAAAAATAGCAAATGTAGCATTTCCAGTTCTTAGCTATTTTGTTCTTTTTGCAACTCTACATTATTATTAATATTTTTAATTATCATAATTTATAAGTTTTTATGGTACTTATTTTCCAGTAGAACGCTGAAGTGTGCTGTGAACTGAATAAATAAAAAAGAAACAAACGAAAAGTATGAGCCATTAAATAAAATGTGCTACTGCCAATTGTACTGTCAATACAACAGCAAGAGAAAAAAAACATGCAGTAAAAGCCATAGGAGAAACTGAAGGTGGGGAAATTGGTTTAAATTGGGGAATACATTAAGAAATTACTTACAATTACCCTGAAAATCACAGTGAACAAAATCTGAACATTTTTGTATTTTAAAGGTTTCTGTGCTAACTTAATTCCTTTCAGCCACTATTTCCAATTTTCACCTGCCATGAATTCTTTATTCTGGACAGGATCTGAAATTAAATTATAAAAGACTATATGCTTCTACAGCACTTCAAATTCAATGGTATAAAATGCATTTCAACAAGGCACCCACTGTCATAATTCCATCCTTAGAGAGACATTCAGCTCTAGAAAACATCCATGTTTCCTGAGGATTCCACCTCACCATGATTTGATAGTGGGACATACAGGATGGAAAAGGTTTTGCAGATTTCAGTGCCTGTGGAAACAATCTTTTACTAGCTCAGAGTTTTATCTGTAATAGATTAGAAATTCTATGGAAGAAAATGTTGAAAATGCACTTTTAAAATTATCTCACCAAATAAATTATTTAGATGATTCTGTTAATTTTTTGTAAGATTCAGAAAATAAGCTGTTTTGATTTTCTCTCAAATAAATCATCAGTTTCAAGTGTTCCTTGCAGATATTACAACTTTTCTGGTATACAACATGATAAAATGAAAGTAAATTTACATTTACAAGTTTATCTCAGTAGGGATTTATGTGCATGGTTTCCTTTGATTTTTTTTTTTCTGTCACGGCATTAAAGTTAGCATAATTGTGTTTGGAGTAGAAGACATTAAATTACTGATAAGAAATTTTCCTCCTCCTTTTATTTTTATAACTAAAATTTAGAGTAAAGAACACAGTTTCATGTAACTTGCCAGGCCACAAAAATTTCATTATCACTTTCAGTCATTTAAAAACCTTCATTTAGTTTAAATGAAAATATAGCAGAGGGGGCAAATAATTTTGAAAATACGCAAAAATAGCAGATAGATTCTTGGCTATTTAGATGTATATAAGACAAACCTTATCACACAACATCTTTATTAGAAAAAATATTACCAAGATGATTGTGGGTGCTTTCAATATAATGAATATTTGATGTATTTTAAGGTAGATAACATATTGTGAATAATTTATCTTTCTGCTATAAGAATAAAAACCTTAACAAATACACACACTCCGATGAGAAAAAAGAACCAGTATGCCTTGTAAAACTATGTGGTGCAGGTGTGCAGTATAATTGACAACTTTATACCTAAAAACACCTTCTAACTTCAGCAGCATTAAATTACCTTTCAAAGTGTGTCACTTTGCAAACTACAAAACTTAGCTCTAATAACATAGCATATTGGTTACTTTATACTTAACTAGCATTTCAAAATGTATGTGGCAGAGCAGTATTTTGAGTCTGTGCTCTAGAAACACTTTGTCTTTGCATTTATTAACACATCTATGGCATCGCATCAGCATGAGTCCTACATTACAGAACAATTTGCTTTCAGGTGTTAAGAGCCTGGACACAACAAAAGCTTTAAATAAGCAGGTGGATCTGATCACTGAGATTTGAATCTGATGTTTTTTCTTGGTATATACTGTGACAGTTTAGGACCTTTTTTTATTTAAATGAATTTCCATAGCTTTCAATGATTTAAATACTTTTTCAAACTGTTTCCCTTTTGTCCCTGGAAGCAATAATTGCCATTAGAATCTATGAATGCCTTTAGCTATGGACACTGCAAATAACTGTGAATGTGTGTCTGTGTCAACACCAGCTGTGTAATTCTGCCCCAGCTACTCCTCTCCTTCATCCACCTTGGCAACCTTGTTTATAGGTGTCAGACAAAGATACAGAAATTGACAGCTTCTGGAAAAAAGAATACAAATAAGTTTTTCAACAGTGAAACAAGGGTTGAGCAACAATGATGAAAACGTAGAGGACCAAAATTAGTTTATTTCCATACAAATATTTATCAAAAGCATTTTTTAATTTTTCTATGTAAAGCTTTAGCAGTATTAATTTTTAAAAATTCCAGATCTTTTATCCTTATGCATATATGAACTTCATATTTTTCAGATAATTTCTTCATGGACATATTTCTAACCTGTTCAAACCTGTTTCCAAAAACAAACAAAACCCCCATTACAAATATTACTCATGAATGAACATTGACTATTATAAGTATCTACCTTTGTCTGCCTTTCTCTGCTTTAAATATAGCCCAACTTTATTTTCTTTCTTCCTCTGTAGCATACTCAAGTTAAATTCCTAACAGTACAGTAATTTTTGCCTCTGTGAGACTATCTTCTGACTGTCAGAAAGAAGTTTTCATTAGTTAACAGGTTTGAAATAGGTCTTCTTAAAAGTTGAAATCCTTCAGAACTCTTAACAGTCCAGTAACCCAGGAAATGCAGCTGCAATCTAGGAATTCTTTCTTGGACCAAAGGCCATCAGTATCATCATTAATCCTTTTTAGGATGAACAGTAAAATTATCGAAAATCAGTCACATATCATCAACAGTATACATCTCCAAATCTGACATGCAAGCAATGAAAAAAAATACTCTATCTCCTCTGCGGGTGTCAGTTTGTTATCATACAATTGTGAGAGCCTGATAATTCAGGCCAGTTTTGTTTCTGAAACTAAATGTTGTTGGAGTCCGTTTATCAAAATAAACACACATATATGGAATTTCCTCAACATTCTTCCTCCAGCTGTATTTTTCAGTACCATAAAACTGAGGAGAACAAGTCATTTGCACTTTTTCATCGGCAGAAGTCCTTTCTTCCATAAAAATTAAATTTACTTACACTTTATTGAAATTTTGCAATAACTAAGTTGGAAAGAGGAATACTGCAACTTCTGCAACCCAGTTAGTGACTTGTGATTACTGTCACATTATCTCCAGCCTGTCTACTAGGTGGCTATGACATCACATACTCACTGGAAGCTAAAAAGAAGTCGCTGTGGCCAGCAGGGCAGAGTTAAACAATTGAATTGCCACTGTCTTGGGAAGTGCAGAGAGAGTGCAAGACACCACTTTAAAAACTTACTCTTGGAAAGATAATCTGAGAAATAAATGTGAGATGTCTGAGATTTATTTCAAATATTCACATCAAAAATTCTCCTATGCAAAACAAATTCAATTCTCCTATGTTAAGAAACAACAGGAAATTCCACATGCACAGCACCTAAACAACAAAAATGCTCTTCATGGATGAAAAACAAGATACTGCACAGATCCCTTGCTGTAAATTACTGATGCTCNGGGGGAGTTCTATATTTGGAAAAGCAGTTCTTTCCAGATGAGCTTGAATTGCAATTGGCTTTTAAAATGTAGGTTCCCACCTGTCTGCATNAAAAACAAGATACTGCACAGATCCCTTGCTGTAAATTACTGATGCTCCTGCTGGGTTTGGAACATAGAGGATTTACCTGCTGATAAGGTCAAGGAGCCTCTTAACCTCTGTGACACTCAGAAAATTGTATGGTGAATTCAATGTGTTTCTTCTGCCTCTTAATGCTGTTTTTAAGATTGCAAAGGCTNTTTCTGCAGTCTTTGTTACATTGTTTCTCATGGCCACTCCAAATAGGAGCCAGGAATGCATGACTATTTCAGAACCTTCTAGAGAGGAGTGCTTTGTACCTTCAAGAGGTAAGTCCCCAGATAAAGTGGAAACCTTAGGGGTTTTCCCATTTCAGGGTTACTACTGGAATATAGGTTACTGATGTCCAAACAAATAGCACATGACCACAGGTGAGCTCACATATCTTTTTCCATCTCTGACCTGGAAAANTTTTTAAGATTGCAAAGGCTGCAGTTGGAAAACCTGGATTTTTTTTTGTATTGATTTAAACACTCTCGATTGGTGTTTATGGCTGCCTGCTGGTTTACAGCCATGTTACACTCAAAGTATTAGAGCAAGAGAAATAAAAAACCTCCTTTTCTGTCATAGCTGTATTTTCAGTACCCAGATTTTTTTCTTTCTTTTTTTTTTTTTTTTTTT